>SKCR01015500.1:0-109362 GCA_019454045.1 Zanthoxylum bungeanum
ATCAGTTATATCCCCACACTTATCGAAGAGTGGGGTAACTTGGATTTTTTTGATTCTATTCAAATAAAGTCTACGAATCTAGTTTTATTAAGCAAAGGCTTAAAACACCTTTACTCGGTAAAAGTGAAAATGCCACCGATCTGTTAGCCCTAGTTCATAGTGAAGCAAGTGGGCCCATGTCTAGCTAGTCTAGAGGTGGATATGAATATTACGTGACCTATATGGATGTGGCATCGCGTAATGGTTGTGGTGTTTCTTTTGAAGAACACAAATCGGAAACTTTTATAGTTTCGACACGAAATAGACAAACAGATCGGCTATAGTATTATACCATCACGGTAAGACCGTAATGGAAATTACTTAAGCAATAAATTTCTCAATACTTGAAAGAGTATAGTATTCTTTCAATAAGGACTCATCCCGGAACACGTCAGTTTGACGGTGTGTCCGAACAGGATTAACCGAATTTTGTTAGACAAAATAAGATTAATCACGAGTCGCTCTGAGCTACCATTTCCTTCAACGGATAAGCTTTAAACAGTGCAAGAACTTATTTTGAATAAGGTTCCATAATGATCTGTTTGACAGATATCATATTAGATATGAACGGAAAGAAACCGGGTTTCTCATTCCTGACCATTTGGGTATGCTTGGCATATGTTTGGATGATACCAAACTAAAACCCAAATAGGATAAGTGCCAACGGAAAGGATATCCTAGGGATACCATAAGTATTGTACTTATATACCTCACATGAGAACGATTAGATTGTTGCTCACCATGCGGTTTTCCTAAGAGGAATACCGATATGCAGTGGTAAGTGGGAGGATAGTATAACTCGATGAAAATCGGGGTAATACTTTTCTAGGCACCAAATCATAATGGAACATATATAGTTCATCAAGGATGAAACTATACCATTAATCTTCGAATACACGAGAACTAAGGAAGTGATACAAGGTATCGACTCCCTATTATGACAAAGTGTCATGAGTCTGAAATGGATTCCATGTATATCAACAAGTTTGGAGACTAGTTGATGTACCACAAGGCATTGTGCCTATTGGTACTTTATAAGTCTTCAAGAAAGACGTGCATGGTTGGCAACATACCAACGTATAGAGCTAGGCTTTTAACGGAAAGGTATCGTTATCGACATTGTGTTGATTACGATTCAACCTTTTACCTGTTGCCACGGTAAATCCATTTGGATAATGCTTGTTATTCGATCCATGATTGGATTGAAGCAAGTATTAGGTTCTAGGAATTATCGTTTTGATGTAATCATAATGGTGTATGATTTAATTTAAAACGAAAATGATTCTTGTGTAACTAAGAGGGTTAGTGGGAGCGCACTGACAGTGGCTGTCCTATAAAATAATGATAATACGTCATTTCTTGGAAATGATATTCCCATAAAATAAATATCGGTGAAAGCTTAGCTTTCGAAGTACTCTCCGTGGAACCGTACATTGAAAAATGTACTAGACCTTGTGTATCATACGCTTTGAGCATATGAATTCACAAACAGGCTAATCCGAGTGATAGTCACTGGATTGATGTTAGGGACATCTGTTAGTATCTTAGAGAACTAATGATGCTGTCTTAATCTATGGAGAAGGAGAACTTGAAGTGACTGGGATCACTATAGCAAGTTTCCTATAACCGATAAAGACGACTAAAAGTCGCAAACGGTACTATACAGTTTGTATAACGGTGCAGTGAGCTGGAATTCTTCCAAGCAAGATACTGTTACCGAACAAACAGCATATACGGGTTAATTGCAGTAGCTGAGGCAACAATAGAAGTCATTTGGGTCGATACATATCTAATTAGATTAGCTATAGTTCTGTTAGCGGCTGAGTTAGACATCAGCACAGGCTAAAGAATTAATGGTCTCATCAACGATCCAGATACATACTTACATATTCATCTGATTCGTTCAGATCATACATCGTGGCGATGTGATGATCGAATAAATCGCATCAAGATGATATTCATGCAAATCCGCTGACGAAAGATTTTCTCAACAGTTTGAGCCAACCGTACATAGTTCGGGTGTTAGAGACTCGAGTGACTGGCTATAGGCCAAGTGGGAGATTATTGGACAATTATGACCCATAGCGTCACTATTTCCGGAGAATTGGATATATTGAGAATCGTAGTGTGTTGGGTGTGATGTCAAGACGGAAGTGTCACTCCAGTCATATGGAGTTGATGATCACGCATGGATACAGAAATCGTTCTCTATATAAGGTTGCAACCGTCGGGATAATATGACTTGGTCATGATTATCCGATTTTAAAGAGACTAGTTGCTTGTTATCCGATATATGCTTCGTACGGGGCATACATTCTACCAGCCCTAGGCCTTTCATATGATCATCCGATACTGGACAGAAATACGCAATACTACGGTATACTATGCTTGATATAGATCCTTATTCCTGTAATGATATTTCCGGAGAATTGGATAGGCATGGTGCTTTGCTAGAAGCCAACCTTGTCTTGTAAATCGGTAAAATGTAGTACTTGGTACTTACGTTTTCGGATAGTCCGACGACCGATTTGACTACCAACATATCCGGGGATCTCATGGGTCGCTTCCCAAAGATTCACCGATGACGTATGACTCGCACTTATATTAATCTGGGATTAATTAGATGAGAGAGAAAATTAATCTGGGATTAATTGCAGAGATATTTTATCTAGGATAAAATATCGATTAAAGAGAGAGAAACATTAATTTGGAATTAATCGAGGAATTAATATATTTGATATATTAATCGAAATTGGATTTCGACACGGAGTTAAAATTAGATTTTAATTCGGGCGAACGAATTAATTTAGAATTAATTCGTTAGCGACGTGAATAGTGATTTCGCTAGGCGTAATCATTTAATTACGACGCAACAGAAAATTCGTTAATTTGGAATTAGCGAACCCGAGCCCGAGATTATTTGCGAGCGTATTCGTATTTGGAATTCGAGTGCGGCATGTCAAATCAAGCGTCAAGTCGCTAGTCACATCTAGTGTCACATCAAGCGTCAAATCATGTCACTTTGAGTGATGTGACAATTGATTGGATTGATTGATTGATGTGAGTGATGTGACAATTGATTGGATTAATAAAGTGATATGACTTGATGTGTAAAGGTGATGTGTGTGGTTGGCAATTAAAGCCAAATGTGTGTGAAATGAATTTCAAATGAAATTCAAGTGTATTAGATACAAAACATACACACCAAACCGTATACAATTAATCCACCATTTTCCCTCCCCTCTCTCCTCTTCTTCCTCCTCTAATCTTCATGTTTTTCTTGTTCTAGTGAGGCAGCCCACTGCCGAATTTAACAAAGAAAAATGGAGGGAAGCAAGTGTGTTTTGTGGCAAAACAAAAGTGCTAGCACACTCCGGGATCATGCCAAGGTGATAGGGTAGTTAACCCATGAGCCGGGAAGCCAAATGATGAAGCTTGGAGCTTCAAATCTTGAAGATGTTGGGCGAAATTCACTATTCACAGCAGCCCACTGCCTTGAAAAAGTGAGCAGAATTTTGATTTTTGTAGCCCAAATCGTCGCTCAACCGCTCGATGTAAGTATTCCGCACTTCCGTCGTTGTATTCACTTATGATTCATGCTTGAGTTTTGATCTTGGGACCTTGAAAAACTCCAACAAGTGATCTTTTGGAAAAAAAATTTGAAGAGTAGAAAAGAAAAAAATCATATTCGAAAAAAAAAAAGAAATATATCACCTATAACCGATAAGTGTGAAGCTACCCATGGGCGAGTGTTAGGACCACCATGAGGAGAAATACTACCTTAAAGGGTAGGTGAGTCAAAAGATAAAGAAAAAGGGAAGTCATACCATATCGAGCTTAATGGGCAAATAAAGAGCATTTTTGAGATATTTAGGTTGGTTTGACCTATCGGATCTCAATTTTTTAGACGAAATCAATGAGTT
The DNA here is from genome assembly GCA_019454045.1 of Zanthoxylum bungeanum. Lineage (NCBI taxonomy): Eukaryota > Viridiplantae > Streptophyta > Magnoliopsida > Sapindales > Rutaceae > Zanthoxylum > Zanthoxylum bungeanum. The sequence goes on from SKCR01015500.1 coordinate 3,963, forward strand.
GGCTTTCTTAGGATTCGAGCTGTGAACAAATATTTAAACACACACACACACATTGTGAGTCTAACTTAGATAATTTATTCAAAAATTTGGATTTGAATTGCGTTGGATACTTTGAAAGTTCTTTGGTTTCATTACTGAGCATTCATTGAGGACAATATTGTATATAACTACCAAGACCGTTTTATTTTTATGTGAATGCATGTGTGTGTTAAATGACGTTTGTGAGTGTTATCGCTGTAAACCATCACGAGACTATAACTCGTCTACTAGAGCCACCTAGGGGTTTAAAGGCTTATTGCATACATTAAATGCAATCGTGATCCCTACGAAAGTGGCTTAGGTGTTGGACAACTATGAACCATAGCGTCACTATTTGTAAAATACATTGTAGTTTTTTGTACAAATTAACTATGTGACAATGGAAATTACCTTTTATCATTTTTTTTAAATTTATTTACTTGGAAATATAAATGGTAAAAGTCCTTATAATTAGTTCCGGATTGATAAGATATGAGACAGTATCAATCCATAACGATTTAATCATTAAACATCCCTAGTCGTAATATTATCGAGATTGGACATCGATAATGCGGAATAGACTAGTATTGCACTTGTACGTGTTATGGAAGCGTAACAGGATAGTTCTCATATATTTAAGTATTGGATACTTATGCAAGTGTGATAGGAGGTTATGTTTACCGATGGTACGGAAACAGTTTCGCTCTGGATAGACCCCGCAGAATCTCATTAGTAGTATGACTATGTGTTTATGGGAATCCACATTAGGGTAGGTATATTTGGTCTTAACCTGAGACTTGCATCGCTAGTACTTGAGACAATCAATACGCTTTGGTTTTGGTCGTTCGGGACTTTAACAGGTTTCATGTATGCCTTTTTTGGGTTTATTGAGAATCGTAGTGTATTGGATGTGATGTCAAGATAGAAGTATCACTTCAGTCATATGGAGATGATGATCACACAATGATACAGAACTGGTGCTTTAATATGTTGTAACCATCGGAATAATATGACAAGGTCATGTTATCCGATTAAAGAGACTAGTTACTTGTAATCCGATATATGCTTTATACGGGGCAAACACTATTCCAGCCTCAGGCCTTGTATGTGACATCCGATACTGGATCGAAATACGCAATACTACGTATACTACGTCTGACAAAGATTATATATTCCATTAAGAATATTTTTAGAGAATTGGGTAGGCACGGCGCTTTGCTAAAAGCCAACCATGTCTCGTAAATCGGTAAAAATGTAGTACGAGGTACGTACGTGTTCAGATAGTCCGATAATCGTATTTACTGGCAACATATCTAGGGATCTCTTGGGTCACTTCTCGAAGATTCACGGATGACGTTTGATTCGAACATAATTAATCTGAGATTAATTACGGAGAGATTTTATCTAGTATAAAATACTATTTGAAGAGAGAGAAAAATTAATTCGGAATTAATCGATAAAATAATATATTCGATGTATTAAACGAAATTAGATTTTGATGCGGAATTAAAATTGGATTTAAATTCGGGTAAATGAATTAATTTAGAATTAATTCACGAGTGACGTGAATAGTAATTTTACTTGGCATAATTATTTAATTAAATTTGATTTAATTACGTCGCAGCGAAAAATTTATTAATTTGAAATTAGCAAATCCGAGTCCGGGATGTGTTGCGGGCTCTCTCGGATTTTAAATCAAGTGGGGCCCACAAGTCACATCACCTAGTCACTTAAGTTGATGGTTTTGGTGAAGTTGGTGATTACTTCTCCAACACACTTCCAAAGGGTGATGAATGATTGACTAATACCAAAAAGTTTGGTATACCTTTTTAATTTGATTTTTTGAAAATAAAAACACTCCATCTCACATCTCTCTCTATCGGTTTTTACAAGCAAAAACACTCCCCCCATTTTCTTCATCTTGGCCGAAAGTTCAAGAAGAAGAAGGTGATTTTTGTTGCAAAAATTACCAAGAGCTAGCACTCAAAAGAATCAAACAAAGGTGATAGGGAAACCAATCTAAGAGCTTGGAATCACCATTGAAGCTTGGAGCTTGAAGATCAAAATTCAAAGAGGAGCTTGGAGACTTCTCAAAGGCAAAAGTTTTGTTCTCAACACTTTCATAATCCGATCAAAGTGAGTATGATTTCGCCACATCTCCTTTTGTATTCACATATTTTTATGCTTGAATTTGATCTTGGGAATGCCTTAGAAACCAACAATGGTATCATGGAGCCTAATTTGAGCATGAAAAAAATTATGGTAAAATTTGGGTAAATTGGATTTGAGCATGATTTAACCAAATTGTTTGTTTGAGCATGCTTGTATATGGATAACTTGGAGTTATATATGATCAATTTTATGAAAAATTAATTGGATCAAATTTTGCCCAAAATGTTGGCTTGGCCGAATGTAATATGCCCTAAATAGTCATGGTATTTTTTGTTCTTTTAATCATTGGATGAGATTGAAGACTTGGAAAATGTTGATTTGAGGCTCAATTGGATTGAAGTCAGAATCGAACAATAAACCTTACTAATGCCGTGAGCTATATAGCATGGAATGAGATGATTTTTGATTCAATAATGTTGGACATCTATTGATGATGGATAAACATGATTAATGGATTAAATTAGTATTTTGGAAATGTTAATTTAATTAGTTAATCATGACTAAACACTTTAATTAATTAAATAATGAAATTTAGAATTTTGAAATTTAATTAGTTGGGCTTAATTTAGAATTGGGCTTTAATTGTTGTATTTGGGCCTAATGGGTTTGGTTGGGCCAAGTTGGTTTAGGACAATTGGATTGGATCCAAATTGGGCCTAAACCATTCCATTAAGTCCAAATATAACAAATTGACCTTTTAATGTTTAATTGGGCTTAATGGGCCTAAATTGATTTCTTGGTAAGTAGGGTGATTCCTTAAATGGGCTTTGGTATTTGGGTTTGACCCATATTGACCAAAGTACATGCCTTAAGAAATTAATTGAAAGCCCATTGGACTTTAATTAAACGACATTGGATGTTAATTGGGCTTTGAGACCCATTAAGATTAGATTTGGAATCTAAGTTGTAAAGGTGCATAAGAAAGTGTAGTTATTTAATTTGGAATTAAATATAGAATTAGTATTGAATGCGAATTAAATTAGATTTAAATTATAGTTCGATATAATTCAAGAATTTGTACTTCGAGTACTTATTCTCAAATGAGTTGGACTCTCGTAAATCAAATCGTTGTTTGAACATTGGATGATCACTTAATTCAAATATTAATTAATTGGATTAGATTGATTGAATAACATGCTTTGTGTGAATACATGGATGTATTGAATGAATAATGCATATCGGATGGATATTAGAAGGGAAAGGGCAATTTTGGAAATTGTTGTAAATTTAAAATTTATTAAATTGGACCTGCTTGTCCAGCCTTATCTCTTGATTCTTTGTAATTCTCTTCTCACCTAATTCCCCTCAATGTAAATAAGTTTTCTTTAATTGTATTATGTAATTGGGTAGAAGTTAGAATAGTGCTAGCCGGGTAGAGGAAAGAGAGTGATTTGTTCTAGGAATAATTTGTGAGATATCCATCCGTATATCATTATTAATTTATTTTCCGCGCCTTATTATGCTTTTAGAATGCATGCTTAAGGGTGTATGATGAGACCTAACAAAGATAATAAATTGGTTGCCAATTTATGCGAAAAACCCTCAATACATATTAAGCGTTTTCTTTCCATTGAGTGATTCTTACTCAAGATCCAAGATTGGCACTGGTTTGTTTTCAAAGTCAAGACCTTTGTCCATCGCGGATGTGTTTAAATCATGAAGGCTTTGTTGCATATCATGTGTCTTATCCAAGTTGTGATTTGTTGGCCAAAGTCAAGATCACTTCTTGTCCATCGACATCGATTATGAAGCTTTCCAAAGTCAATGGGTCCCGTTTAACTGGAATCATTAAGCTTGTTATGCCAAAGCCAAGGCTTAGTTGATTCAGAGGAAATAGGTTAGGAAAATATATTGGATATATAGGCATAGATATTGTATATATGTTTCAGACTTGGAGGTCCACCTACCGGATCTAGGAATTGGATGAGATCCAATTGATCTTGAGATCTACCTAGTTAAATATCATACATCTTGTTGGCCAAAGTCAAGGTTGTGTGTTATTTAACGAGATCCTAGCCCACTAGGAAACTAGGTTTCCTGAGTACTCAACAAAGGGTTAGAGGCTCGTCGAAAAATAGTGGGAGGCTAGTATTGAATTTGTAATTTTGTTCAAATACTTAGCTTTACACGCTTTCAAATTATTTCGTCAATTATTTTATTAGTTGGACTAATATATTATTATTTTTCTTGTAACAGTTAGACTGTACCCATACATTGTTAATTGGATAGTTGGACTATCGCAATGAAAATGACGGGAAAGAACAATGTCAGAGACATTTTCATGGGAGAGAATGTTTTTAATGGCACCAACTTTTCTGACTGGGAAATGAATCTCAGGATTGTCCTGGGATCCGAGAAGTTGATCTATACAGTAGAGAGACCTCTTGGGCCTAAGCCTGGACCTGATCAGTTGCTTGAGCTAGAGCTTTGGAAGACTCATAGCGATAACAACTTTACTGCTCAATCCATCATGCTTGCTGCTATGACTCAATAATTCCTTCGACAGAACAAGGGATTGGATCCCTATAACATGTTGGCGAAGTTGCATGATCTTCACCGATCTAATCTTAGATCGCAAAGATATGAGTTGCAGAAGAAGCTCTTCCTCGCTCGCATTTCAGAGGGTACATCTATTGAGCACCACGTGTCACAGATGATTGTTGACATCGAGTAGATGGCTCAGATGGGCATTGTCTTCGAGGCTGAGACTTCGATAGATTTGATCTTGCACTCTCTCCCTGACACTTGGAGTGGGTTCATCATGAACTATAATATGTTGAACCAAGATGATACGTTTGGAGAGTTAATGTCCATTCTGAAAGAAGCTGAAAAGGAGCTTCAAAAGAGCAAGAAGCGTGAGGCGTATTTCACTTCGACATCTCAGACTCCGAGGGCTTGGCCCAAGGCGATTGGAGGTGTGAAGAAGAAGAAGCATAAGAAGAAGGGCAAGGCCAAATCGTCAAAGGGTTCTGGGAAACCTAATGATAAATTCCAAGATGTATGTCTCCAGTGCGGGAAGCTGGGTCACTGGAAGCGTGACTGCCGCGAGTACAAGGCGCATATGAAGAAAATCAAAGCGGACAAGGCATCGGCTTCAGGTATGTCTATTATAGAAATAAACATGTCTACTTCTAGTTTTAAAAATTAGATTTTTGATTCTGGTTGTGGTACTCACATATGTTCTGATGTGCAGGATCTGCGGATTAGCAGGAGACTGGCCTCAGGGGAGATTGATCTATGCGTCGGTGGGACACGAGTTGCCGTTTTGGCCGTGGGCACTAATGTTTTGGAATTGCCCTCGGGGAATGTACTTAAACTTATAAACTGTTATTTTGTACCTAGTTTGACTGCGAATATTATTTCTGTATCTATGTTAGCCCAATGCTGGTATACTTTTGTATTTAGAAACACTGGGTGTTTTATGTATAAAAATGATATGGAAATTTACACAGCTGATGCAAATAATGGTCTTTATATTTTGAATATAAATCAATCTCAAACATATAATGTAACAAACAAATGGCTTAAAATAAGTAACAAAGATGAAACTTATATGTGGCATTGTCGTTTGGGACACATAAACAAGACACGTATATCCACACTTTCGAAGAGTGGGTACTTGGACGGATTTGATCCAAATTCATATGACGTCTGCGAATCTTGTTTATTAGGCAAAATGTCTAAAACACCTTTTAGTGGAAATGGTGCATGTGCCGCCGAACTGTTAGCCCTCGTTCATAGTGACATATGTGGGCCCATGTTTAACCAGGCTAGAGGTGGATATGAATACTTCGTAACCTTTACGGATGATGCATCGCGTTATGGTTATGTGTATCTTATGAGACACAAGTCGGAAACCTTTGAGAAATTCAAAGAGTTTTGACACGAAGTTGAAAAACAGACTGGCAAAAGTATTAAGACATTACGGTCGGACCGTGGTGGCGAATACTTGAGCAATAAGTTTCTTGATTACTTGAAAGAATATAGTATTCTTTCATAGTGGACTCTTCCAGGAACACCGCAATTAAACGGTATGTCCGAACGGAGAAACTGAACTTTGTTGGACATGGTAAGGTCTATGATGAATCGCACGGAGCTACCTATTTCCTTCTGGGGATATGCATTGAACAATGCAATACTTATTTTGAATAAGGTTCTGTCAAAGTCTGTTCAACAGACTCCGTATGAGATATGGACAGGAAAGGAACCGGGTTTCTCATTCCTGAAGATTTGAGGTTGCTGGGCATACGTCAAACGTTTGGAAGGTACCAAACTTGAACCCAAATCGGATAAATGCCTATTCGTAGGATATTATAGGGAAACCAAAGGATATTACTTCTATCACCCACATGAGAACAAAATATTTGTTGCTTTACATGCGATTTTCCTTGAGAAGGAATTCCTAAATGCAATGGTTAGTGGGAGGAAAGTAGAACTCAATGAAAATCAAAGTGATACTGTTCCTGGCAAAGAATCATTAGCGGAACATGAATATTCCATCAGGGATGAGACTGTACCATAATCCTCGAATACACAAGAACCGCATAGGTCGGAGAGAGTCAGAAAACAACCTGAAAGGTATGGGTTTCTGATCTCACCTCATGTATATATTAATCTAATTGAGGATAACGAACCGACTACGTATGAGGAAGCGATACAAGATATCGATTCCGCTTTATGGCAGGAGGCCATGAAGTCCGAAATGGATTCCATGTACACCAACCAAGTTTGGATACTGGTTGATGCACCAAAAGGCGTAAAGCCTATTGGATGCAAATGGATCTTCAAGAAGAAGACTAACATAGATGGCAACGTACAAAAGTACAAAGCTAGGCTTGTAGCGAAAGGTTATCGTCAACGAAATGGTATCGATTACGATGAAACTTTTCACCCGTTGCCATGATTAAATCCATTCGGATAATGCTTGCTATTGCTACATATTTCGATTACGAGATAAGACGGATGGACGTCGAAATCGCTTTCCTTAACGGAAACCTTTTGGAGGATGTTTACATGCAACAGCCTGACGGTTTTATCGTACCAAGACTGGAAACAAGGTTTGTAAATTAAATCAATCCATTTATGGATTGAAGCAAGCATCGCGTTCTTGGAACCAACATTTTGATGAGATCATAAAAGAATATGATTTCATTCAAAGTGAGGATGATCTTTGTGTATATAAGAAGGTTAATGGGAACACACTGACGTTCATTGTCCTTTACATTGATGATGTATTGCTTATTGGCAATGACATTTCCATGTTAACGTCGGTGAAAGCTTGGCTTTCATTGAAATTCTCCATGAAAGATCTAGGAGAAGCAGCCTTTATTCTAGGAATAATGATCTACCGGGATAGATCAAGAAAGCTGCTTGGACTCTCCCATAGCACGTATATTGACAAAGTGTTGAAGAGATTCAACATGGATCAATCTAAGAGGGGATTATTGCCAGAGTCACATGGCGTCACTATATCTAAGGACAAGTGTCTTAAAACTCAAGATGAGAGAGACAATATGAGTCGGATACCGTTCACCTCGGAAGTCGGATCGATCATGTATGCCATGATATATACGCGACCTGATGTCTCCTATGCTTTGAGCATGTGTAGTCGCTATCAGGCCGATCCAGGTGAAGGTCACTGGATGGCGGTGTTAAGATATCCTTAAGTATCTTAGACGAACTAAGGATGCTTTCTTAATTTATGGAGATGGAGAACTTGAGGTAACTGGGTATACCGATGCAAGTTTCCAAACCGATAAAGACGACTGCAAGTCGCAATCCGGGTAAATATTTGTTTGAATAACGGAGAGCAGTAAGCTGGAAATCTTCCAAGCAAGAGACTGTTGCCGATTCAACAACAGAAGCGGAGTAGTATTACTACAGCCGACGAAGCAGAAGAAGTAAAGAGAGGCAATTTGGATCCGAAAATTCCTAATTGGATTAGGAGCAGTTCCATTAGCAACTGAGCCCGTTCCATTGTATTGTGAGAATAACGGGGCTATAGCGCAGGCTAAGGAACCGCGGTCTCATCAACGATCCAAGCATGTTCTTCGACATTTCCATCTGATTCGTGAGATCATACATCGTGGTGATGTGAAGATCGAGAAGGTCGCATCAGAGCACAACATGGCAGATCCGCTGATGAAAGTTATTCCTCAGCAAAAGTTTGAGCGACATGTATATAGTTCAGGTGTTAGATGCTTGAGTGACTGGCTATAGGCCAAGTGGGAGATTGTTTGACAAATATGACCCATAGCGTCACTATTTGTAAAAGACATTATAGTTTTTGTACAAATTAACATGTGACAATGGAAATTGCCTTTTATCATTTTTTAATTTATTTACTTGGAAATATAAATGGTAAAAGTCTTTATGATTAGTTCCGGATTGATAAGATATGAGACAGTATCAATCCATAACGGTTTAATCATTAAACATTGGACATCAATAATGCGGAATAGGCTAGTATTGCACTTGTGCGTGTTATGGAAGCGTAACAGCATAGTTCTCATATATTTAAGTAGTGGATACTTATGCAAGTGTGATAAGAGGTTGTGTTTACCGATGGTACGGAAACAGCTTCGCTCTGGATAGACCCCGTGGAATATCATTGGTAGTATGTCTATGTGTCTATGGGAATCCGCATCAGGGTAGATATATTTGGTCTTAACCTGAGACTTGCATCGCTAGTACTTGCGACAATCAATACGCTTTGATTTTGGTCGTCCGGGACTTTAACAGGTTTTATGTACGCCTCTTCTGGGTTTATTGAGAATCGTAGTGTATTCGATGTGATGTCAAGACGGAAGTATCACTTCAGTCATATGGAGATGATGATCACACAGGGATACAGAACTGGTGTTCTAATGTGTTGCAACCATCGGAATATTATGACAAGGTCATGATTATCCGATTAAAGAGACTAGTTGCTTGTAATCCGATATATGCTTCGTACGGGGCAGACACTATTCCAACCCCAGGCCTTGCATGTGACATCCGATACTGGATCGAAATACGCAATATTACGTATACTATGCCTGACAAAGATTATATATCCATTAAGAATATTCTGGAGAATGGGTTGGTAGGCACGGCGCTTTGCTAGAAGCCAACCATGTCTCGTAAATCGGTAAAAATGTAGTACGAGGTACGTACGTGTTCGGATAGTCCGACGACCGGATTTACTGCCAACATATCTAGGGATCTCTTGGGTTGCTTCCCGAAGATTCACCGATGACGTTTGATTCAAACATAATTAATATGGGATTAATTACGGAGAGATTTTATATAGTATAAAATACTATTTGAAGAGAGAGAAAAATTAATTCGAAATTAATCGATAAAATAATATATTCGATGTATTAAACGAAATTAGATTTCGACGAGAATTAAAATTAGTTTTTAATTAGGGTAAACGAATTAATTTAGAATTAATTCGCGAGCAATATGAATAGTAATTTTACTTGGCATAATTATTTAATAAATTTGATTTAATTACGTTGCAGCGGAAAATTCGTTAATTCGGAATTAGCGAATCCGAGCCCGGGATGTGTTGCGGGCCCACTCGGATTTTAAATCAAGTGGGGCCCATAAGTCACATCACCACTCACATCACCTAGTAACTTTAATTGATGGGTTTTGGTGAAGTAGGTGATTACTTCTCCAACACACTCCCAAAAGGTGAAGAATGATTGACTTATACCAAAAGTTTGGTATACCTTTTTAATTTGATTTTTTGAAAACAAAAATACTCCATCTCACATCTCTCTCTCTCGGTGTTTACAAGCAAAAACATTCCCCCCATTTTCTTCATCTTGGCCGAAAGTTCAAGGAAGAAAAGGGTGATTTTTGTTACAAAAATTACCAAGAGCTAGCACTCAAAAGAATCAAACAAAGGTGATAGGGAAACCAATCTAAGAGCTTGGAATCACCATTGAAGCTTGGAGCTTGAAGATCAAAATTCAAAGAGGAGCTTGGGGACTTCTCAAAGGAAAAAGTTTTGTTCTCAACACTTCTATAATCCGGTCAAAGTGAGTATGATTCCGCCATATCTCCTTTTGTATTCATATATTTTTATGCTTGAATTTGATCTTGGGAATGCCTTAGAAACCAACATTAGGTTCATTAGTTTTTTTTTTTAATTTTTATTTCTTTTAATTTTTACTCGAGGACTAGCAAAATATTAGTTAAGGGGTATTTGATGAGCTTATATTTTATCTATTATTTCATTACCTTTTTACTTAATTTTAAGTTAGTTTATAATTTATTTTAATTTTTTGTCTAAATTTATTTTATTTTATTAATTTAAATATGTTTTGGAAATAAGCAGTGAAAGAAAGTAATAAAAGCTTTTAAATGGGAAATTCTCATGCAATAAGGAAAGCAATTGAAGAAACAATTTAATTTGGAAATAAATTAAATTAAATGACAAAAAATATAAAGAATCATAAAGCATTGGGGATTTAATTTATTTAAATTAATAAGATTGGGACATTATAAAATTAGGCATGTGACGAAATTAGAAACCTAAAATTTCAACCTTCAAGAGAGATTTTTCAAGGAGAAGCCAAGAACACATCAAATGAGCACATCACATGAACTCAACAGGAAGAAGCGAAGGACTACCGATCTCGATAGAGTTTCTTTTTTCCTTTACTTCCTTAATGCTTTGTTTATCTTTGTTTAATTATTTAGAGTTTCTGAGCATGTTTAGTAACTAAAACTCTAATCTGTGGTTGTGATGAAATCCATATTTATGAACTTATAAATTGATTTTCTTATATTTTGTGTGATGTTATGGTTTATTTATTGAATCTAATGCTTAATACTTCTTGTTGTCTGATCACCACTAGGATTCATGTGGTAAACTTAGATGAACTTGATAAAGGAATTTTAGGTTTAGCCTTAGATTCAATAGCACACGATCTCATCTTAGAGATTTCCCTACATGATAGAAATATACTTGTAGGGCGAATGTATCTATAATTGGAACTTATTCTTAATGAATTTAGGGTGATTTAGTTAACATAGAATATTTTTAATTAATTTACTTTGGATATTTTCACTCGACCATTGAAAGAGGCTTGTGGATATCTTAGTGTCCCAGGTTAATAAACCAATATGTTACACAAATATAGGACAACCAATTCATCTTTAGAATAATATTGGGAGATTCACAACCCTGGATGTTTTCTCTCTTTGATTATCTCTACAAACATACACTTTATCTTTATTTGCATTAGCTTTAGTTCAAACTCAAAATAAAATCACATTTAATTTAATTAGATACTCGTAGATCATTAGTCTTAACAATTAATAACGTAGGTGATAAGTTCTCGTGGGATCGATAACTTTTTATATTACTTGAGCGATACGTGCGCTTGCGTAATGTGTGAAAATCATGATCAAGTTTTTGGCGCCGTTGCTGGGGACTTATTATAACCTTTATTATTAATTTTAAGCCTAACTAATTTACTAGTGTCTAGTCGTTTTTATTTTTTTATTTTTTTATTCTTCTCACTTTAGTTCTAATTAAGGTTTTAGTTCTATTACATGAGATGGAGTACAAGCTGTAAAATCTTTTAGCTTAACCTAAAAATCGAAAGAACCCTCCAATAATTAAGAAGGGATAGGCGAGAATATCAAGAGACGTAGCTCAACATGAACAATCAGGACCTGAAAGCACCACCAATTTCTATCCAGGTTAAGATAATCCATGTGGTTGACGGGGTTCATATCTTGCATTGTCTTGCCACCCCTGCCTGCAAACACATGCGATATAAAGATATGTATTCAGATAATTCAACAATGGATGTAGTTTTGGGGTGGTGCACTCAAAGATTCAAACACACACATCAGTAGCTTCCTGGTAGTGTGCAGCACTTTTAATTATAATCGAGAGGCATAGAAAGCGACGCGCTTGTATGTTTTTCCATATTCCTTAAGAGATAGAGCGAATAGATAGCTAAATTCACTACCAGTAGGGTCCATTAGAACTTGGACAAACTTGGCAATAAAATTCCTCGCAAAATACTTCCCCCAGCTAGGACTGCAAAATTAAGAAATGACATCACATCCTTTGTGCAATATAACTCTGAAACTCTTTACAAGGCATGAGAGAGATATAAGGAGCTGCTACGGAAGTGCCCCCATCATGAGATTACTAAATGACTGCAAGTATAAATCTTTTACAATGAGCTCAGTGGGATGATGAAGTCCACATTGAATGCAGGCGCATGAGGTGCATTAATAGGAAAAAGGAGAACACCAAACATGAGACTTATTAGAAGAAATGACTAATAATAATTCATTGTGGCTAACAGATAGGAATATGTCCCAACGAGTAGCATGTGTACATGAGGTTTGTTGGATAATTATAACCCATAGCATCATTATTTGTACAGAACATGGTGTTGTTGTACAAATTAACTATGTGACAAAGGAAATTGATCTTTCATCATTTGTAATTGGATTATCGGGATATATAAATGAAAAGAGTCCATATGATTAGTACCGAATTAATAGGATATGAGACAGTATTAATCCATATAAGGTTTAATCATTAAATATCCCTAGTCATAGTATTATCGAGATTGGACATCATAATACAGAATAGACTAGTATTACACTTATGCGTGTTATGGAAGCATAACGACATAGTTCTCATATATTTTGGTATTGGATACTCATGCAAGTGTAATAGGAGGTTCTGTTTACCGATGGTACGAAAATAGCTTCGCTCTGGATAGACCCCTCGGAATCCCATTGATTGTATGACTATGTGTCTATGGGAATCCGAATCAGGGTAGGTGTATTTGGTCTTAACTCGAGACTTGCATCGCTAATACTTGCGACAATCAATATACTTTGGTTTTGGTCATCCGGGGCTTTAACAGGTTCTATGCACGCCTCTTCTGGGTATACTGAGAATGGTAGTGTATTGGGTGTGATGTCAAGATGGAAGTATCACTTCAGTCATATGGAGATGATGATCACACAGGATACGAAACTGGTACTCTTATATGCTGCAGCTATCGAGATAATATGACAAGGTCATGATTATCTGATTATGGAGACTAGTTACCAGAGATCCGATATATGCTTCGTACGGGACAGACATAAATCCAGCCCCAGGCCTAGCATGTGACATCTGATACTGGATCGTTATACACAATGCATAGCATGCTACGCCTGACAAAGACTATATATTCCTTTAAAGAATATTTCTGGAGAATTGGGTAGGTACGGTGCTTTGCTAGAAGTCAACCATGTCTTGTAAATCGGTAAGAACATGGTACCGGGTACGCACGTATTCGGATAGTCCGATGACCGTATTTACTGCCAACATATCTAGGGATCTCATGGGTCGCTTCCCAAAGATTCACCGATGACATTTGACTCGAACAGAATTAATCTAGGATTAATTATGAGCGAGAGAAAATTACTCTTGGATTAATCACGGTAATAATTAATCTGGGAATTAATTATCACAGAGGAAATTAATATGGGATTAATTGCGTCATGAATTAATCTGGGATTAATTCGTGAAGAAGAGAGAATGCGATTAATTTGGAATTAATCGGTAAAATAAATTTAATAGTTAAATTGGATTTTTCTATTTAATTTATTTATTTGGGCTAAAATAATATATTAGACATATTAATTGAAATTAGATTTCAATTCGGAATTAAAATTAGATTTTAATTCTAGCAAACGAATTAATTTAGAATTAATTTGTTAGTTACTTCCGTAATAATTTTACTAGGCATTATTATTTAATTAAATTGGATTTAATTACGTAGCGACATAAAGTTTGTTTAATTGGATTAAACGTAACCGAGTCCGAACTGTGCTAATCCCACTTGAATTTTGAATTTAATTGGGTGGGACCCACCACTCACATCACTCGTCAAAGGTGATGGTGGTAGTTGGTAAAAGTGAATGGTTTTTAGAAAACCACATGCTTTTAACTAACATGGTTTTGGAAACCATATTTAACACACATTTGTTTATGAAACAAAAAAACTATTCATCTTCTCTCTTTCTTCCTCAATTTGGGCGTGAACCATGCTCTCTCTAATGGAATTTTTGTTGCAAAATTTTTCAAAGCTAGTACTTAAAGGAGTTAACTAAGGTGATAGGGAAACTCATCCTTGAGTTTGGAATTCAAATCAAAGGCTTGGAGCTTCCAACAAAGAAGAAAAAATTTTGAACTCATCCGATCAATGTGAGTATTTTCAGCAACTCTTTTGATTTTATTCACCCACAAATCACTCTTAGATGATCTTGATATGTTCTATGAACACTTACAATGGTATCAGAGCCATCCTAAGTTTGATTTGAATCTAGGGTTTGTAAACTTTAATTTGGGAATTTTGTATTTGGAGCTTGATTTTCCTAAATTGATGGTTTGGTTGAGTTTATATGATGTTGAATTGGATTTGTGCATCATTGATTTTGTGAAAATTTGATTAGATTAATTTTCCCCAAATTCAAATGCTTGGCCGAAAGTTACCCTAGGTTGCTCATGGTGGAATTTTTGAAAATTAACAATTGGATGTGTTGATGGCATGATAGAAATATTGAATGTTGATTTAATTAGATTGAAATCAAATTGAATGATTTTTATACGCCTTGCCGTGAGCCTTGAAGCATGTTATAAGATTGATTTTGCTTCAATTTGTGTTAGTTGATTAATTAGAGCATGATTAATTGAATTAATTAGTGTTTTGGAAGCATTAGATTAATTAATTAATTATGCTAATTACACTTGAATTAGATTAATATGTAATTTGGAATTATATTAATTTAATTGTTTTAATTGGCCTTAATGGGCTTGGTTGGGCCAAGTTTGGTTTAAGATAATTGGTTGGATCCAATTGGGCTTAAAACAATTCCATAAAGTCCAAATATGATAATTGGGCCTTTAAAAATTTAATTGGGCCTAATGGGCCAAAATTGATTTTGTGGCAAATAGGGTGATTCCTAATTGGGCCTAGGCATTATGGGTTAGATCCATTTTGGCCAAAAGCCTAAACCTTATAAATTAATTAAAATCCCATTAGACTTTAATTGAATAGTATTAGATACTAATTGGGCCTATGAGACCCATAAAGATCGGATTTGGAATCCAAGTCTAAAAGGCACTATTAAAAGTGTAATTATTTAATTTGAAATTAAATAGGAATTAGTATTGAATATAATTTAAATTGGATTTAAAATTGTAGTTCAATATAATTCAAGAATACGTACTTTGAGTATTTATTCTTAAACGAGTTGGACTCACGCAAATCAAATCGTTGTTTGAACATTGGATGGTCATTAATCAAAGATTAATTAATTGGATTAGATTGATTAATAACATGATATGTGTGAATACTTGGATGTATGAATGAATAATGTATATCAGATGGATATTAGAAGGGTGACGGTAATTTTGGAAATTGTTGTAATAAATTTAGAATTTATTAAATTGGACCGGCGTGTCCAGCCTATTATCTTTATTCTCTTTTATTTCTCTTCTCACCAATTCTCCTCAATGTAAATGAGGTTTCTTTAGAAGTATTATGTAATTGGGTAGAAGTAAGAATAGTGCTAGCGGGAGAGAGGAAAGAGAGAGATTTGTTCTAGGAATAAATTTGTTATATATCCATCCGCATATCATTTTTAAATTTTATCGCGCCTTATTATGCTTTTAGAATGCATGCTTAAGGGTGTATGATGAGACCTAATTAAAGATAATAAATTGGTTACCAAATCGCGACAAAAACCCTCATTTTATATTAAGTGTTATTCATTCCATTGAGTGATTCTCTCTCAAGATCCAAGATTGGTATTGGTTTGTTGCTAAAGTCAAGACCTTTGTCCATCGCAGATGTATTTGAATCATGGAAGCTTTATTCCATATCGTATGTCTAAGGCAAGTTGTGATTTGTTGGCAAAGTCAAGGTCACTTCTTGTTCATCGGACTCGATTACAAAGCTTTTCCATTGTCAATGGGTCACACTTGACTGGTTTCATTAAGCTTGTTGAGCCAAAGCCAAGGCTTAGTTGATTCAGAGGAAAAAGGTTAGGGAATATATTGACATATATTGGATATATGTTTCGGATTTGGAGGTCCACATACTGTATCTAGGAATTGGATGGAATCCAATTGATCTTAGAGATCTACCTAGTTAAGTTTCATATAACTTGTTGGGAAAATTCAAAGTTGTGTGTTATTTAACGGGATCCTAGCCCACTAGGAAACTAGGTTTCCCGAGTACTCCATAGAGGGTTAGAGGCTCACCGAAAAATAGTGGGAGACAAGTATTAAATTTGCAATTTCATTTAGATACTTGCCAGCATGTTCTCATTTCATTTTTCTTCATTAATTGTTTCTAAATATATTAGTTGGACTAATATTCAATTGTTGTTTTAATTGAACAATTGGACTGTATTCAAACTACTTCATTTATAGCTGGTTATATAATTGGATTTTAGTAATCAATATATTTGAATTTAACCAATCAAATCATAGTTAATTATATAGTTAGACTATAGTAAGCATTACATTAGATTGTACCCGGAATTATTAATTGGATAATTGGACTATAGCAATCAATATAGCTGAAAGATTAGCGTAAAAGAACATAATCCTAGGTGAAAATGTCTTTAACGACATAATTTTCTAGAATGGGAAACGAATCTCAAGATAGTCCTAGGAGTTGAGAAGTTACTCTATTTGATAGAGCAACCTATCGGGCCTAAGCCTGGATTTGAGCAAATAGTAGAGCATGAGCTTTGGAAGACTCATCGTGATGATAACTTTAGTGGTCAATCCGTTATGCGTGCTGCAAAGACTCCTTAATTTCTTCATCAGAACTAAGAATTAGATCCTTATAGTATGATATTGAAATTGAAGGATTTTCATAGATCTAATCTTAGATCTTGAAAGTTTTAATTGCAAAAGAAAAACTCTTGGAGAGTTAATGACTATGCTCAATGAGACAGAGCCAGAGCTTGCAAAATGGCAAGAAGTGCAAGGCGCATCTTACTTCAACATCCCAGAAGGTCAAGGCTTGCCTGAAGGCTTCTAGGGATATGAAAAAAGGGCAAAGGCAAAATCATCACAGTCTTCTAGGAAGATAAAAGACATATCCCAAGTTGTCTGCCTAAATTGTGGAAAATAGGGTCACTGGAAGCGTGACTGATGTATGGACAAGGCAGACATGAAGGAAGTGAAGACGAGCAAGGCTCCGGCTTCAGGTATGTTTGTTATAAACATATCCACTGCTAGTTTTAAAATTGGATTTTGATAGGGGGTGTGATACATAAATATATGTACTGATGTGCGGGATCTGCTGATCAGCAGGAGACTGGCTTCAGATGAGATCGAATTGTGAGTCAGAAATGGGATAAGAGTCGTTATTTTGGCCGTAGAAATCTAAGTTTTGGAACTGCCCTTTATGTATGTACTTAAATTAGGAAACTGTTACAATGTACCTAGTTTAACTAGGAACATTATCTCTCTATCTAGTTTAACTCGTTGCGGGTATACCTTTATATTTAGAAAAGTAAGTGTTTTGTTTATAAAGATGATATTGAGATAAGCACATTAGATGTGAATAACAGTATTTATATTTAGAATATAAATGAATCTCAAACATATAGTATGACAAACAAAAGCTCAAACTTTATAAATCTGTTGAGCCTTAAAAGTGGTATTGTTGCTTGGGACACATTAACAAGACTCGTATATCCACATTTTCGAAGAATGGATACTACGACGGATTTGATTCTAATTCAAATGATGTCTACGAATTTAGTTTATTAGGCAAAGTGCCTAAAACACCTTTTACTTGGTAAAAATGCAAGTGCCACTGATCTGTTAGCCCTCGTTCATAGTGACGTAAGTGGGCCCATGTCTAGCTAGGCTAGAGGTGGATATGAATACTTCGTAACTTTTAGGATGTGGCATCGCATTACGGTTATGTGTATCTTATGAAACACAAGTCAGGACTTTTGAGTGATTCAAAGAGTTTCGACACGAAGTAAGAAAACAGACCGGTAAAAGTATTAAAAAAATATTACGGTCGGACCTTAGTATAAAATACTTAAACATATGAGTTTCAAGATTACTTGAAAGAGTATAGTATTCTTTCACAGTGGACTCCTCTCGGGACACCTCAATTTGACGGTGTGTCCGAACAGAGAAATCGAACTTTGTTGGACATGGTAAGGTTAATGATGAGTAGCTCTGAGCTGCCAATTTCCTTCTGAGGATACGCATTAAACAGTCCAATACTTATTTTGAATAAGGTTCCATGAAAATCTGTTAAAAAGATTTCATATTAGATATGAACTGGAAAGAAACCGGGTTTCTTATTCCTGAAGATTTGGGAATACTAGGCACGCTATTACACAACTCACAAGAGAACAATATAATTATTGCTCTCCATACGATTTTCCTAAAAGGAATTCCAATATGCAGTGGTAAGTGAGAGGAAAGTAGAACTCGATGAAAATCGGAGTAATACTATTCTAGGCACCGAGTCCTCACGGAACATAAACAGTTCATCATAGATGAAACTGTACCAATAATCTTCGAATACACAAGAACCTCGTAGGTCTGAGAGAGTAAAAAAATAACATGGGAGGTATGAGTTTCTGATCTCACCTCATGTAGATATCAATCTTATTGAGGAACATAAATCGGCTACATATGAGGAAATGATTCAAGGTATCGACTCCTTTTATGGCAAAGAGCCATGAAGTCTGAAATGGATTCCATGTATACCAATCAAGTTTGGACACTTGTTGATGTACCAGAAGGCATTGTGCCTATTGGTACTAGATGAGTCTTCAAGAAAGACATACATGGATGACAACATACAAATGTACACAGCTAGACTTGTCCAGAAATGGTATCGTCAACGATACAGTTTCCACTGCGATGAAACCTTTTATCTGTTGCCATGATTAAATCTATTCGGATAATGCTTACTAGTGTTGCATATTTTATTTATGAAATATGGCATAGGGACGTCAAAACTGTTGGACAATATAACCCATAGCGTCACTATTTGTAAAAGACATTGTGGTTTTTGTACAAATTAACTATGTGACAATGAAATTGCATTTTATCATTTTGTAATTTTATTACTTGGATATATAAAGGATAAAAGTCCTTATGATTAGTTCTGGATTAATAAGATATGAGACAGTATCAATCCATAACGGTTTAATCATTAAATATCACTAGTCGTAATATTATCGAGACTGGATATTGATAATGCGGAATAGACTAGTATTGCTCTTGTGCGTGTTATGGAATCGTAACATCATAGTTCTCATATAGTTAAGTATTGGATACTTATGCAAGTGTGATAGGAGGTTGTGTTTATCGATGGTACGGAAACAGCTTCGCTCTGGATAGACCTCTCGGAATCCCATTGGTAGTATGACTATGTGTCTATGGGGATCTGAATTAGGGTAGATGTATTTGGTCTTAACCTAAGACTTACATTGTTAGTACTTGTGACAATCAATATGCTTTGGTTTTCGTCGTCCAGGACTTTAACAGGTTCTGTGTGCGACTCTTCTCGGTTTATTGAGAATCGTAGTGTATTGGGTGTAATGTCAAGACGGAAGTATCACTTCAGTCATATAGAGATGATGATCACACAGGGATATAGAACTGGTCCTCTAATATGTTGCAACCATCGGGATAATATGACAAGGTCATGAATATCCGATTAAAAGAGACTAGTTGTTTGTGATCTGATATATGCTTCGTACGGGGCGGACACTATTTCAGCCCCAGGCCTAGCATGTGACATCCGATATTGGATCGCAATACGCAATACTATGTATACTACACCTGACAAAGATTATATATTCCTTTAAGAATATTTCTGGAGAATTGGCTAGGCACGATGCTTTGCTAGAAGCCAACCATGTCTCATAAATCGGTAAGAACGTGGTACCGGGGTACGCACGTGTTCGGATAATCTGATGACCGGATTTACTGCCAACATATCCAGGGATCTCATAGGTCGGTTCTCGAAGATTCATCGATGACGTATGATTCGAACAAAATTAATCTAGGATTAATTACGGAGAGATTTTATCTGGGATAAAATACTATTAGAAGAGAGAGAATGATTAATTCGGAATTGATCGATAAAATAATATAGTTGATATATTAAATGAAATTAGATTTCATAACGGAATTAAAATTAGATTTTAATTCGGGCGAACGAATTAATTTAGAATTAATCCGCGAGTGATGTGAATAGTAATTTTGCTAGGCATAATTATTTAATTAAATTTGATTTAATTACGTTGCAACAAAAAGTTCGTTAATTCAGAATTAATGAACCCGAGCCCGGAATGTGTTTGCGGGCCCACCCAGATTTTGAATTAAAGTGGGGTCCACAAGTCACATCACTTGTCACTTTATTCACTTTTTGGTGATAGAAGTTAGTGAAGACTTTTAAGATAACTTGTTTCTTACACAAGTGTCAAGTGTGATGACTTTTACCAAACCTTGGATTTGGTATATCATTTTGATTTTTTGGAAAATCAAAAACATAAGATACACATTTTCTTTTCATCTCTCTCCCTTGGCCAAAACTAGCCCTCTCCCTCCATTGGATTTGGCTTGGCTGAATACATCAAAGAGAAATGAAGAATTGTTGCAATTTTTCTAAGTGCTAGCACACATCAAGGGTCATTCTAAGGTGATAGGGAAACCATTCCCAAGAGCGTAGAATCAATCTCAAAGCTTAGAGCTTGGACAATAAATTCAAAGAGAAGATCTTGGAGCACTTGTCAAAGGCAAATTTTTGTGATAAACACATCCTACAACCGTTCGTTGTAAGTATATTTCCGCTATACTTCTTGTATTCACATGATTTTATTCTTGGATTGATCTTGGGATGACCTTAGAAACCTAACAATGGTATCAGAGCCTAATTGAGCATGAAATTTGAATAGGGTTTATATACTAAAATTTGGGTATTTTTGATTTGAGCATGATTTGATCAAATTATTTGTTTGAGTACGCTTATATATTGATAACTTAGAGTTATGCATGATCAATTTGAAGAAAAATTAATTGGATTAATTTTTCCCAAATGCACTATGTTGGCCGAATGTAATGATAAACCCTAGGTCATGGTGATTTTGTTTTTTTAAATCATTGGATGAGTTTAAAGACATGATATATATTGATTTGTGATTTAATTGGATTGAAATCAAAAACGGATATAAAATCACTCCATTGCCGTGACTAAAGAAGCATGAAAATGAATTGATTTTGTTTCAATAATGTTGGACATGTGTTGAATATTTCATTGCATGATTAGTTAATTAAATTGATATTTTGGAAATGTTAATTTAGATAATTAATTAGTGCAATACACTTTAACTAATTAAATTATGAAATTTGGAATATTGGAATTTAATTAATTGGGCTTAATTTGGAATTGGGCTAAAAATATTGTATTTGGGCCTAATGGGCTTAGTTGGGTCGAGTTGCTTTAGGACAATTGAATTGGATCCAAATTGGGCCTAAAACCATTCCATTAAGTACAAATATAACAAATGGGCCTTTAAATATTTAATTGGGCCTAATGGGCCAAAATTGATTTCTTGGCAAATAAGGTGATTCCTTAATTGGGCCTTGGTATTTGGGTTTGACCCATATTGACCAAAGTCCATACCTTAAGAAAATAATTGAAAGCCCATTGGACTTTAATTAAATGAACATTGGATGTTAATTGGGTTTTGAGACCCATTAAGATTAGATTTAGAATCTAAGTCATAAAGGCGCATTAAAAAGTGTAGTTATTTAATTTGGAATTAAATATAGAATTAGTATTGAATACAAATTAATTAGATTTAAATTTTCGTTCGATATAAATCAAGAATTCGTACTTTGCCAATATGCATGGCAATGGGCCAAGCTGGGGCGGGGCCCTGGCTTTTAAAGTCTGGCCTGAGCCTGGCCAAAAACAATTTATATATATTGAAATATAATTAATAGTAATTGGGGATTATTAACGGATATGACATTATGGTTTTGCAGCTATCATTCATCCCTACAGTTGGATTTTTAATCAACGGTTATCCTATTTTTCTTTTCAAATTATCATAATCCAAAATAATACTATTTGTACATATTCATTGCATGAAACGTGTATAAAAATTAAAAACACAGTAACAAAACACTAGAAGACATCTAATGTTGTTTTTGTTTTTTAAACTTATTATTATAATAGTTTACTATTATTGCAACACTTATTAATTAAAAATAATAATAATTTAATGAGAATCCTAATCATTAAAAAAATACTTCTAAATTTTGTAAAGGAAAAGTTTTATTTTTATTACCAAAATTTATATATAATGAGAACCCCAAATTGAAGTTCTAACTTATAAACCTAAAAATTAATTTTAAAAAAATTAATGATTACGCAAATCAATAAAAATATACAAATCTATCAAGCTTGGGATTATTAGTAACTTGTGCAAATTAATTATTTATAAATTAAATAAAAGGAAAGCTGACCTAGAGTCGAAGACGAGGCAAGCTGACGATGACAAAGAGAGAAAGATTAGGGCAAATCACAAATGGGCTTATGGGCTTTGAGTGTGTGAGCTATGACTTTTTGATTTTTGTGAATTTTTTTATTTAAGCCCAGGCCGGGCCGAGCCCAGGCTTAAATCGTCGAGCCCGGCCCGGCCCAAAATTTTGATATCCCGTGCCGAGTTCGGGCTTTTCTGCCACCTATAACTACCAAGACTGTTTTATTTTTATGTGAATACATGTGTGTGATAAATGACTTTTCTGAATGTCATCACTGTAAGCCCTAACGAGACTATAACTCGTCCACTAGGGCTGCCTATAGGTTTAAAGGCTTGTTACATACATTAAATGTAATCGTGATCCCTACGAAAGTGGCATAGGTTAATTAGTTTTTTTTTGTTTATTAATTTTATTTCTTTTAGTTTTTGCTCGAGGACTAGCAAAATATTAGTTTGGCGATATTTGATGAGCTTATCTTTTATCTATTATTTCATTACCTTTTTACTTAATTTTAAGTTAGTTTATAATTTATTTTATTTATTTTGTCTTAATTTAATTTATTTTGTTAATTTAAATAGGTTTTGGAAATAAGCAATAAAAGATGGTTTCTTCAATTGTATTCCTTATCATGTTATAAGGAATACAATTGAAGAAATAATTTAATTTGAAAATAAATTAAATAAATTGACAAAAAAATATAAAGAATCATGAAGCATTGAGGATTTAATTTATTTAAGTTAATAAGACTAAGACATTATAAATAGAGGCATGTGACAAAATTAGAAGAGAGAGTTTTCATGACCTAAAACTACAACCTCCAAGAGAGATTTTTCAAGGAGAAGCCAAGAACATATCTAAAGAGCACATCAGAGAACTCAACAGGAAGAAGCGAAGGATTGTAGATCTGGACAGAGTTTCTTCTTTCCTTTACCTCCTTAATATTTTATTTATATTTGTTTAATTATTTAGAATTTCTGAGTATATGTAGTAACTAAACCTCTAATTCGGGGTTGTGATGAAACCCGTATTTATGAATTTATAAATTGATTTTCTTATTTTTGTGTGATGTTGTTGTAAGTGTTCCTAGAACATGCCAAGATCAACTAAGAGTGATTTGTGTGTCAATTACCAAGAGAGTTTCGGAATACTCACATTGATTGGTTGAGGAGATTTCAAAATTTTCATTTTTGTTGGATGTGTTGGAAGCATCGGAGCTTGAGATCTAGTTCCAAACTCTCGGGTGAGTCTCCCTATCACTGTCCTTTGACTCCTTAAAGTGCTAGCTTTGTAGATTTTGAAGCAAAAATCCATGGGAGAGAAGCTCTAAGTTTCGGCCAAGGAGGGAGAGAAGAGAGAGAGATGGGTTTTTGTTATTTTGTTTCTAAAACCAAAAAAGTGATACACAAGTTGACTTGTCAAATGTGTATATGCTTTTCAAAAAGCAAAAACATAAACAAAGTGTGTTGGAGAAGCTTTCATTAAAGCTCCCAACCATTTCCATTAACTTGAATGACAAGTGATGTTAGTTGGTGGGCCCCACTTTAAATTCAAAATTCAAGTGGGCTTACACAACACACTTCGGGCTAAGTTTCGTTTAATCCGATTAAACGAATTTTCCATCACAACGTAATTAAATCTAATTTAATTAAATAATAATGCCTAGTAAAATTATTACGGAAGTCGCTCGCGAATTAATTCCAAATTAATTCATTCGCTTGAATTAAAATCCAATTTTAATTTCGCATTGAAATCTAATTTCAATTAATACATCCAATATATTATTTTAGCCCAAATAAATAAATTAAATAGAAAAATCTAATTTAACTATTAAATTTATTTTACCGATTAATTCCAAATTTATCGCGTTCTCTCTTCTCGACGAATTTAATCCCAGATAAATTCTCGTCGTAATTAATCCCAGATTAATTCTTTCTCTTTGATAATTAATTCCCAGATTAATTATTTGTCGTAATTGATCCCAGATTAATTTTCTCTCTCATAATTAATTCCCAGATTAATTATCTGTTTGAGTTAAACATAATCGGTGAATCTTTGGGAGGCGACCCAAGAGATCCCTGGATATGTTGGCAGTAAATACGGTCATCGGACTATCCGAATACGTGCGTACCCAGTAACATATTTTTACCGATTTACAAGACATGGTTGGCTTCTAGCAAAGCACCGTGCCTACCCAATTCTCCAGAAATATTCTTTAAAGGAATATGTAATCTTTGTCAGGCGTAGTATACGTAGTATTGCGTATTACGATCCAGTATCAGATAGTCACATGCTAGGCTTGGGGCTGGAATGGTGTCTTCCCCGTACGAAGCATATATTGGATCTCTGGTAACTAGTCTCTATAATCGGATAAACATAACCTAGTCATATTATCCCGATGACTGCAGTACATAAGAGTACCAGTTATGTATCCTATGTGATCATCATCTTCATATGAATGAAGTGATATTTCTAACTTGACATCACACCCAATACACTACGATTCTCAGTATACTCAGAAGAGGCGTACACAGAACCTGTTAAAGCCCTGGAAGACCAAAACCAAAGTATATTGATTGTCGCAAGTATTAGCGATGCAAGTCTCAGGATTAGACCAAATACACCTACCCTGAATCGGATTCCCATAGACACATAGTCATACTACCAATAGGATTCTGAGGGGTCTATCCAGAGTGAAGCTGTTCCCGTACCATCGGTAAACACAACCTCCTATCACACTTGCATAAATATCCAATACTTAAATATATGAGAACTATGTCGTTATGCTCCCACAACGCACACAAGTACAATACTCGTCTATTCCGTATTATCGATGTCCAATCTCGATAATACTACGACTAGGGATATTTAATGATTAAACCTTAGTGGATTAATACTGTCTTATATCTTATTAATTCGGAACTAATCATATGGACTTTTATCATTTATATATCCCGGTAATCCAATTACAAATGATAAAAGAGTAATTTCCTTTGTCACATAGTTAATTTGTACAACAACACCATGTTATGTACAAATAGTGATGCTATGAGTCATAATTGTCCAAAAATATCCTACTTTGCCTATATCCAATCACTCAAGTGTCCTACACCTGAACTATGTATGGGTCGCTCAAACTTCTGCTGAGAAACAGCTTTAGTCAGCGGATTTGCAAGGTTATCATTTGATGCGATTGATACGATCATCACATTGCTACGATGTATGATCCGACGAATCATATGAAATCATTTGGAAGTACATACTTGGATCGTTGATGAGACCATTAATTCTTTAGCCTGTGCTGTAGCCTAGCTCAGCCGCTAACAAAACTACACCTAATCTAATTAGGATTATTTAGATCCAAAATACTTCTTTTGCTACCTCAGCTGCAGTATTATTCCGCTTTTTATTGTTTATTAGACAACAGTATCTTACTTGGAAGATTTCCAGTTTACTGTTTCGTTATTCAAACTATATAGTACCCTTATTACGACTTATAGTCGTTTTTGTCTGTTTGGAAACTTACAGTGGTGAACCCAGTCACTTCAAGTTCTCCTTCTCCATAGCTTAAGAAAGCATCCTTAGTTCTAAGATAGTTAAGGATGTTCTTAACATCAATCCAGTGACTATCACTTGGATTGGCCTGATTGTGACTCCATGTGCTCAAAGTATATGAGACACTAGGTCGCGTACATATTTTTCAATACGAGTTCTCGGAGAGTGCCAACAACTTTTAGATCTATCCCAGTAGATCTTTATTCCTAGAATAAAGGTTGCATCTCCCAAGTAGTTTACGAAGAATTTTCATGAAAGCCAAGCTTTCACCTATTGTATTATGGGAATGTCATTTCCAAGAAATGATATATCATCATTATATAGGACAATCACTATCAGTGCACTCCCACTAACTTTCTTATATACACAAGAATTATTTTCATTTTGAATTAAATCATATACCATTATGATCTTATCAAAACATTAGTTCCAAGAACGTAATGCTTGCTTCAATCCATAAATGGGTTGAATTATCTTACAAACCTTGTTTGCTTGTCTTGGTATGACAAAACCGTTAGGACATTTATAAACCTCCTCCAAAAGATTTCCATTTAAGGAAAGCAATTTTGATGTTTAAGCTGTCATATTTCATAATATGAAATACGCAACATTAGTAAGCATTATCCAAATGGATTTAAACATGACAATGGATAAGAGGTTTCATCGTAATCGACACTATGTTGATGACGATACCCTTTCACTACAAGCCTAGCTCTGTACGTTTGTATGTTGCCATATTTCATGTATGTCTTCACCATGAAGACTCACCAACAGGCACAATGCCTTTTGGTATATCAACAAGTATCCAAACTTGGTTGATATACATGGAATCCATTTCGGACTTTATGACACTTTGCTATAAAAGGAATCGATACTTTATATCACTACCTCATACGTAGCCGGTTGGTGTTCCTCAAAAAGATTGATATCCTTATGAGGTGAGATAAGAAACCCATACATCCCAGGTTGTTTTCTGACTCTCTCCGACTTACGCGGTTCTTGTGTATTCGAAGATTGTGGTACAGTTTCATCCTTGATGAACTGTTTGTGTTCTATTAAGGAATCGTGCTTGGAACATTATTACTCCGATTTTCATCGAGTTTTACTTTCCTCCCACTTACCACTGCATATAGGTATTCCTCTTAGGAAAAAAATATGGAGAGCAGTAATTATATTGTTCTCTTGTGAGTTTTGGTTTCCCTATGACAACCCAAAAATTAGACACTTATTCGATTTGGGTTTTAGTTTGGTATCATCCAAACATATGCCCAGCATTCCCAAATCTTCAGGAATTAGAAAACCCACTTTCTTTCCTGTTCATATCTAATATGAAGTCCGTCTAACAGATTTTCATAGAACCTTATTCAAAATAAGAATTGCACTGGTTAATGCGTATCCCTAGAAGGAAAATGGTAGCTCAGAGTGACTCATCATTAACCTTACCATGTCCAATAAAGTTCAGTTTCTCTGTTCGGACACACCGTCAAATTGAGTTGTTCCGGGAGGAGTCCATATTGAAAGAATACTATACTCTTTCAAGTAATTGAGAAACTTATTGCTCAAGTATTTTCCACTATGGTCCAACCGTAATGTCTTAATACTTTTGCCGATCTATTTTTATACTTCATGTCGAAACTCTTTGAATTTATCAAAAGTTTATGTCTCGTGTTTCAAAAGAAACACATAACCATAACACGATGTCACATCCATAAAGGTTACGAAGTGTTCATTTCCACCTCTAGCCTAGCTAGACATGGGCCCACTAATGTCACTATGAACGAGGGCTAACAGATCGGTGGCACTTGCACTTTTACCAAGTAAAAGATGTATTAGGCACTTTGCCTAATTAAACTAGATTCTTAGACATCATTTGAATTAGAATCAAATCCGTCCTAGTACCCACTCTGCGAAAGTGTGGATATACGAGTCTTGTTAATGTGTCCCAGATAAAAATGCCACTAATAAGTCTCATCTGATTAATTCAGTTTGAGCTATTTGTTTGTCATGTTATACGTTTGAGATTCATTTATATTCTAAATATAAATACTATTATTCACATCCAATGTACTTATCTCAATATCATCTTTATAAAATAAAACACTTAGTGTTCTAGAATATAAAGATATACCCGCAACGAGTTATATAGAGATAATGTTTCAAGTCAAATTAGGTACATTATAACAGTTTCCTAATTTAAGTACATGCCCAAAAGGTAGTTCCTAAATTTAGGTTTCTATGGTTAAAATAGCGACTCTTATCCCGTTTCCGACTCATAGGTCGATCTCAACTGAAGTCAGTATCCTGCTCATCAGTAGATTTTGTACATCATTACATATTTATGTACCACATCTAGTATCAAAATCCAATTTTGAAACTAATAGTGAACATGTTTATGACAAACATACTTGAAGCCGGAGGCTTGTTCTGCCTTCACTTCCTTCATGTCTGCCTTGTTCATACGGCAGTCACGCTTCCAGTGACCATTTGCCACAATTTAGGCAGACATCTAGGGATATGTCCTTTTTCTTCCTAGAAGACGATGACGATTTTGCCTTTGCCCATTTTAGAAACTCTGGATCTGCCTCCTTGAGCATAGCCATCAACTCTCCAAAAGTTTACTCTTGGTTCATAATGAACCTGCCCCAGTTTTCGGGTAGAGACTATACGTTCAAATCTTTGGTAGTCTCGGCCACATAGGCAATGCCCGGCTAACCTAGCTGATCGATGTCAGCAATCATCTGTGACACCTAGTGCTCGACAGATTTACCCTTTGACATACGCGAGAGAAAGAGCTTCTTTGGTAATTTATGCTTCTAAGATCTATGAAGATCCTTTAATTTCAACATCATGGTATAAAGATCTAATCCTTAGTTTTGACGATAAAATTAAAGTGTCATTGCGGAAAGCATAAATGATTGAGCACTAAAGTTATCATCACCATGAGTCTTCTAAAGCTCATGCTCTACAATTTGTTCAACTACTGGCTCAGGCCCGAGATGTCACTTTATCAAATAGAATAACCTCTCAGTTCCGAGGACTATCCTGAGGTTCTATTCCCAATCTGAAAATTGAAGCCATTTAAAGATATTTTCACTTAGGATTATGTTCTAAACGCTAATCTTTCAGTTATCTTGATTCTAATAGTCCAACTATCCAATCAACGATTTCAGGTACAATTGAATATAATGATTACTATAGTCTAACTATATAATCAACTATAATTTTGATTGGTTAAATTCAAATATATTGATTACTGTAATCCAATTATATAATCAACTATAAATGAAGCAGTTTGAATATAGTCCAACTGTTTAATTTAAAACAACAATTAAATATTATTCCAACTAATATACATTTATTAATAATGACGAAAAATGAAATGAGCGTGTTTTGGCAAGTATCTAAACGAAATTGCAAATTAAATACTTGCCACCCACTATTTTTCGACGAGCCTCTAACCCTCTGTGGAGTACTCGGGAAACCTAGTTTCCTAGTGGGCTAGGATCCCGTTAAATAACACACAACCTTGAATTTGGCCAATAAGTTGTATGAAACTTAACTAGGTAGATCTCTAAGATCAATTGGATCAAATCCAATTCCTAGATCCAGTAGGTGAACCTCCAAGTCCGAAATATATATACGATATATATGCCAATATATCCAATATATTTTCCTAACCTTTTCCTCTGAATCAACTAAGCCTTGGCTTTGGCACAACAAGCTTAATGATTCCAGTTAAGCGGGACACATTGACTTTGGAAAGCTTCGTAATCGATGTCGATGGACAAGAAGCGATCTTGACTTTGGTCAACAAATCACAACTTGGACAAGACATGCGATATGGAACAAAGCCTTCATGATTCAAACACATCCGCGATGGACAAAGGTCTTGACTTTGGCCAACAAACCAGTGCCAATCTTAGATCTTGAGAATGAATCACTCAATGGAAGGAAAACGCTTAATATTTGCTGAGGGTTTTTGCATAATTGGCAACCAATTAATTATCTTTGATTAGGTCTCATCATACACCCTTAAACATGTATTCTAAAAGTATAATAAGGCGTGATAAATAAATTAATAATGATATACAATTTGTTCCTAGAACAAATCTCTCTCCATTTCCTCTCTCCTGCTAGCACTATTCATACTTCTACCCAATTACATAACACTTCTAAAGAAACCTCATTTACATTGAGGGGAATAGGTGAGAAGAGAAATACAATGAGAAAATAGATAATAGGCTAGACACGCAGGTCCAATTGAATAAATTCTAAATTTATTTCAATAATTTCCAAAATTGCCCTCACTCTTCTAATATCCATCCGATATATATTATTCATACATACATCCAAGTATTCACATATAGCATGTTATAAATCAATATAATCCAATTCATTAATCTTTGATTAATGATCATCCAATGTTAAAACAATGATTTGATTTGTGCGAGTCCAACTCGTTTAAATACTCAAAGTATGTATTCTTGAATTATATCGAACTATAATTTTAAATCCAATTTAAATTATATTCAATACTAATTCATATTTAATTCCAAATTAAATAATTATACTTTTAAAATGCCTTTTAGACTTGGATTCCAAATCCAATCTTAATGGGTCTCAAAGGCCCAATTAGTATCCAATACTATTTAATTAAAGTCCAATGGGCTTTCAATTAATTCATTAGGCATGGACTTTGGCAACCAAAGCCCAATGAGGAATCATCATTTACCACAAAATTAATTTTGGCCCATTAGGCCCAATCAAAATTTTAAAGACCCAATTATCATATTTGGACTTTATGGAAATGGTTTTAGGCCCAATTGGATCCAACCAATTATCCTAAACCAAACTTGGCCCAACCAAGCCCATTAAGCCCAAACACAACAATTAAATTAATTCATTATTCCAAATCACAAATTAATTCAATTCAAGTGTAAGTAACATAATTAATTAACTAATCCAATGTTTCCAAAACACTAATTAAATCAATTAATCATGCTCATCATTTTCAATTCATGTCCAACACAAATTGAAGCAAAAGAATCCATTATAACATGCATATAGCTCACGGCAAAGGCAAGAATTCATCATGCAATTTGATTTCAACCAAATTAAATCAACATTCAATATACAATTCATGCCATCAACACTTCCAATTGTCAAATTTCCAAAATTCCACCATGAGCAACCTAGGGGATACATTCGGCCAAGCATAAGAAATTGGGGATTTTTGATCTAATCAATTTTTCTCAATTCCTAAGATGTAAAAATTAAATTCAACATCATCAAAGCTCAACCAAATCATCAATTTAAGAAAATACATACTTCAAGCATAAATTCCCAAATTAAAGTCCATAAACCCTAGATTTTTCAAATCAAACCTAACCTGGCTCTGATTCCATTGTAAGTGTTCCTAGAACATGCCAAGATCAACTAAGAGTGATTTGTGTGTGAATTACCAAGAGAGTTAGGGAATACCCATATTGATTGGTTGATGAGATTTCAAAAATTTCCATCTTTGTTGGATGTGTTGGAAGCATTGGAGCTTGAGATCGAGTTCTAAAATTTCGGGTGAGTCTCCCT
Source organism: Zanthoxylum bungeanum (assembly GCA_019454045.1). Classification (NCBI taxonomy): domain Eukaryota; kingdom Viridiplantae; phylum Streptophyta; class Magnoliopsida; order Sapindales; family Rutaceae; genus Zanthoxylum; species Zanthoxylum bungeanum. Next base: position 35,863 of record SKCR01015500.1, read on the forward strand.
ATCACATTCCTTTGACTCCTTCAAGTGCTGGCTTTTTAGATTTTGAAGTAAAAATCCATGGGAGAGAAGCTCTAAGTTTCGGCCAAGGAGGGAGAAAAGAGAAATAGAGATGGGTTTTTGTTATTTTGTTTCTAAAACCAAAAAAGTGATACACAAGTTGACTTGTCAAATGTGTATATGCTTTTCAAAAAGTAAAAACAAAAACAAAGTGTGTTGGAGAAGCTTTCATTAAAGCTCTCAACCTCTTCCATCAACTTGAATGACAAGTGATGTAAGTTGGTGGGCCCCACTTTAAATTCAAAATTCAAGTGGGCTTACACAACACACTTCGGGCTAAGTTTCGTTTAATCTGATTAAATGAATTTTCCGTCGCAACGTAAATAAATCTAATTTAATTAAATAATAATGCCTAGCAAAATTATTACGGAAGTTGCTCGCGAATTAATTCCAAATTAATTCATTCACTTGAATTAAAATCCAATTTTAATTTCGCATTGAAATCTAATTTCAATTAATATATCCAACATATTATTTTAGCCTAAATAAAAAAAAATTAAATAGAAAAATCCAATTTAACTATTAAATTTATTTTGCCGATTAATTCCAAATTAATTGCGTTCTCTCTTCTCGACAAATTTAATCCCAGATAAATTTTCGTCATAATTAATCCCAAATTAATTCTTTCTCTTTGATAATTAATTCCCATATTAATTATTTGCCGTAATTAATATTCTCTCTCATAATTAATTCCCAAATTAATTATCTGTTCGAGTCAAATATCATCGGTGAATCTTTGGGAGGTGACCCAAGAGATCCTTGGATATGTTGGCAGTAAATACGGTCATCGAACTATCCGAATAAGTGCGTACCCAGTAACACATTTTTACCGATTTACAAGACATGGTTGGCTTCTAGTAAAGCACCGTGCCTACCCAATTCTCCAGAAATATTCTTTAAAGGAATATATAATCTTTGTCAGGCGTAGTAAACGTAGTATTACGTATTACTATCCAGTATCGGATAGTCACATGCTAGGCCTGGGGCTGGAATTATGTCTTCCCCGTACGAAGCATATATCGAATCTTTGGTAACTAGTCTCTATAATCAGATAAACATGACCTAGTCATATTATCCCGATGATAGCAGTATATAAGAGTACTAGTTCCGTATCCTATGTGATCATCATCTTCATATGACTTAAGTGATACCTATATCTTGACATCACACCCAATACACTACGATTCTTATTATACCCAGAAGAGGCGTACACAGAACCTGTTAAAGCCTTAGACGACCAAAACCAAAGTATATTGATTGTCTCATGTATTAGCGATGCAAGTCTCAGGTTTAGACCAAATACACCTACCCTGAATCGGATTCCCATAGACACATAGTCATACTACCAATAGGATTCCAAGGGGTCTATCTAGAGCGAAGCTGTTCCCGTGCCTTCAGTAAACACAACCTCCTATAATACTTGCATAAGTATCTAATACTTAATATATGAGAACTATGTCGTTATGCTCCCACAACGCGCATAAGTGCAATGCTAGTCTATTCCGCATTATCGATGTCCAATCTCGATAATATTACGACTAGGGATATTTAGTAATTAAACCTTAGTGGATTAATACTGTCTCATATCTTATTAATCCGGAACTAATCATATAGACTTTTATCATTTATATATCCCGGTAATCCAATTACAAATGATAAAAGAGCAATTTCATTTTTCACATAGTTAATTTGTACAACAACACCGTGTTCTGTACAAATAGTGATGTTATGGGTCATAATTGTCCAACAGTTGTGGTTTATTTATTGAATCTTATGCTTAATGTTTCTTTTTGCCTAATCACCATTAGGATTGATGTGGTAAACCTAGATGAACTTGACAAAGGAATTGTAGTAGCCTTAGATTCAATAGCACACGATCTCATCTTAGAGATTTTCCTCCAGGATAGAAATATACTTGTAGGGCGGGTGTAGCCATAATTGGAACTTATTCTTAATGAATTTAGAGTGATTTAGTTAAAATATAAATATAGTTAATTAGTTTACTTTGGATATTTTGAAAGAGGTTTGTGGATATCTTAGTGTCCCAGGGTAATAAACCAATATATTACACAAATATAGGACAACCAGTTCATCTTTAGAATAATGCTGGGTAGATTCACAACCCTGAATGCTTTCTCTCTTTGATTATCTCTACAAACTTTTAATTTATATTTATTTGCATTAGCTTTAGTTCAAATTCAAAATAAAATCACATTTAATTTAATTAGATACTCGTAGGTCATTAGTCTTAACAATTAATAACGTAGGTGATAAGTTCTTGTGGGATCGATAACTTTTTATACTACTTGAGCGATACGTGTTAGTGTCCTAGACATGCCACGGGATCTCTAAGCGTGATTCGTGTGTGAAAATTACCAAAAGAAGTTGCGGTATACTTACATTGGTTTGCATGAAGTTCAAATATTTTCTTTGAATATGGAAGCTCCAAGCTTTCTGTGTTGTTCCAAACTTATGGGTGTGTCTCCCTTTCACATTCCTTTGACTGCTTAAAGTGCTAGCTTACTTGAAATTTACAACAAAATTCCATGGGAGAGACAAGAAGCTCACGGTTTTTTTTGTGAGGAACAATAGAGAATAGGTTGCTGTGAATAGTAACCATTACCACTTCCAAAGTTTAGTCAAGTAGAGTGTTGGAATTGGTTTGTGTAAAATACAAGCAATCCAAGCCTTTTACTCAAAATTCAAATCAATTCCAAAATCAAGCCTATCCACTTCCATCATTAGTCAAACAAATGATGTAAGTGAAGTGAGTCCCATCACTTTTAAATTCCGAATTTAAATCGGCTAACTTGACACGCAACTTCGCTCGGGCCCGAGTTCTTTTAATTCCGAATTAAACGAATTTGCCGTTGCGACATAATTAAATCCAATTTAATTAAATAATAATTCCTAGCAAAATTATTACGAAAGTCACTTGCGAATTAATTCTAAATTAATTATTTCACCCAAATTAAAATCCAATTTTAATTCCACTTTGAAAAATAATTTCATTTATATATCCAATATATTATTTTAGCCCAATTAAATAAATTAAATAGAAAAATCCAAGTAATCTATTAAATTTATTTTTACCGATTAATTCAAAATTAATCGCGTTCTTTCTCTTCTAGTCGAATTAATCCCAGACTAATTTTCTCTCTCTCATAATTAATCCTAGATTAATTTTGTTCGAGTCAAATATCATCGGTGAATCTTTGGGAGGCGATCCAAGAGATCTCTGGATATGTTAGCAGTAAATACAGTTATCGGACTATCCGAACACGTGCGTACCCAGTACCACATTCTTACCAATTTATAAGACATGGTTGGTTATTCTCCAGAAATATTCTTTTAAGGAATACAAGATCTTTATCAAGCGTAGTATACATAGAATTACGTATTACGATCCAGTATTAGATGTCACATGCTAGGCCTGAGGCTAGAGTAGTGTCTGCCCGTACGAAGCATATATCAGATCACTAGCAACTAGTCTCTTTATGATCAGAAAGTCATGACCTAGTCATACTTTCCCGATGGCTATAGCACTATAGAGTACCAGTACTGTATCCATACGTGATCATCATCTCCATAAGACTGAAATGATACTTTCATCTTGACATCACACCTAATATACTATGATTCTCAGTATACCCAGAAGAGGCGTACACAGAACCTGTTAAAGCCTCGGACGACTAAAATCAAAGTATACTGATTGTCGCAAGTATTAGCGATGCAAGTCTCAGGTTAAGACCAAATACACCTACCCTGATTCGGATTCCCATAGATACATAGTCATACTACCAATAGGATTTTGATGGGTCTATCTAGAGCGAAGCTGTTCCCGTACCATCGGTAAACAGAACCTCCTACCACACTTTCATAAATATCCAATACTTAAATATATTAGAACTATACCGTTAAGCTTCCATAACGCGCACAAGTGTAATACAAGCCTATTCCGCATTATCGATGTCCAGTCTCAATAATACTACGACTAGAGATATTTAATGATTAAATATTTATGGATTAATACTGTATCATATCTTATTAATCCGGTACTGATCATATGGATTTTTTTATCATTTATATGTCCAGGTAATCCAATTACAAATGATAAAAAAACAATTTCCTTTGTCATGTAGTTAATTTTATACAAGAACACTATGTTCTTTATAAAATAGTGATGCTATGGGTCATAATTATCCAATAATCTCCCACTTGGCCTATAGCCAATCATTCAAGTGTCCAACATCTGAACTATATACGGGTCACTCAAATTTTTGCTGAAAAATAGCTTTCGTCAGTGGATTGCAAGGTTACCATCTGATGTGTTTTATTCGATTATCACATTGCCATGATGTATGTTCTCACGAATCAGATGAATTAGTCAAAGTACATACTTGGATCGTTGATGAGACCGCGGTTCTTTAGCCTGTGTTGTAGCCTAGCTCAGCTGCTAACAGAACTACTCCCAATCCAATTAGAAATTATAGATCCAAAATACTTCTTTTGCTGCCACAGCTGCAGTAATATTCCGCTGTTATTGTTTAATCAGCAACAGTATCTTGCTTGGAAGATTTCCAGCTCACTGTTCCATTATTTAAACTAAATATGTACCCTTATTGCGACTTACAATCATCTTTTTAGGTTTGAAAACTTACAGTGGTGAACCCAGTCACCTCAAGTTCTCATTTCCCTAAATTCTTAGAAAGCATCCTTAGTTCATCCAAGATACTCAAGGATGTTCTTTACTTCAATTCAGTGACCATCACCTGTATTGGCCTGATTGTGACAGCATATGCTCAAAGCATATGAGACATCAGGTTGCGTACATATCAAAACGTACGAACTCTAGGAGAGTGTCAGCAGCTTTCTAGATCTATCCCAGTAGATCTTTATTCCCAGAATAAAGCCTGCTTCTCCCAGGTTTTTCATGGAGAATTTTATGAAAGCCAAGCTTTCACCGATTATTGTATGGGAATGTTATTGCCGAGAAGCAATACATCATCAACATAAGGACAATGAATGTCAATGCGCTCCCTCTAACCCTCTTATATACACAAGAATCATCTTCGTTTTGAATTAAATCATATACCATTATGATTACATCAAAATGATGGTTCCAAGAATTCAATGTTTGCTTCAATCCATAAAAGGATTTATTTAACTTGCAAACCTTGTTTGCATGTTTTGGTACGACAAAACCATCAGGATGTTGCATGCGAACATCCTCCAAAAACTTTCCGTTAAGGAAAGCGATTTTAGTGTCCAGCTGCCATATTTCATAAATAAAATATGCAGCAATAGCAAGCATTATCCGAATGGATTTAATCATGGTAATATATGAAAAAGTTTCATCGTAATCGACACCATGTCGATGACGATACTCTTTCTGTACAAGCATTGTTGCGTACATTTGTATGTTGCCTTCCATATTTCTCTTCCTTGAAGATCTATTTAGTACCAATAGGCACAATGCCTTCCGGTACATCAAACAGTATCTAAAATTGGTTGGTCTACATGGAATCCATTTCGGACTTCATGGCACTTTGCCATAAAACAGAGTTGATACCTTGTATCATTTCCTCATACGTAGTCGGTTAATTATCCTCAATAAGATTAACATCTACATGAGGTGAGACCAGAAACCCATACCTCCCAAGTTATTTTCTGACTCTCTCCGACTTAAGCGGTTCTTGTGTATTTGAATATTGTAGTATAGTTTCATCCATGATGAACTGTTTGTGTTCCATAAAGGAATCGGTGCCAGGAACAGTATTACTCCGAATTTCATCGAGTTTTACTTTCCTCCCACTTACCACTGCATATAGGAATTCCTTTTAGGAAAACCGCATGGAGAGCAATAATTACATTGTTCTCTTGTAAGATGTAAAAGTATTATACTTTGGTTTCCCTAGGACAACCTACAAATAGGTATTTATCCGATTTAGGTTTTAGTTTGGTACCATCCAAATATTTAGCGTATGCCCAGCATTACAAATCTTCAGGAATGAGAAATCCGATTCCTGCTTATACATATCTAATATGAAGTCTTTCTAATAGATTTTCACGGAACCTTAATCAAAATAAGTATTGCACAATTTAATACGTATCCCCGAAGGAAATTAGTAGCTCATACCGACTCATATGTTTAAGTATTGTCCATCATGGTCTGACCGTAATATTCTAATACTTTACCGGTCTGTTTTTATACTTCGTGTCGAAAACTCTTTGAATTACTCAAAAGGTTCTGACTTGTGTTTCATAAGATACGCATAACCGTAACGCGATGCCACATCCGTAAAGGTTATGAAGTATTCATATCCACCTCTAGCCTAGCTAGATATGGGCCCACTTACGTAACTATGAACGAGCGCTAACAGATAGGTGGCATGTACACCTTTACCATGTACAAGGTGTTTTAGGCACTTTGCCTAATAAATAATATTTATAGACATCATTTGAATTAGGATCAAATCTGTCCTAGTATCCACTCTTCGAAAGTGTGGATATACGAGTCTTGTTAATGTGTCCCAGACAACAATGCCACAAATAAGTCTCATTTGATTTACTCAATTTGAGCCTTTTATTTGTCATGTTATATGTTTGAGATTCATTTATATTCGAAATATAAACATTGTTATTCACATTTATTGTGTATATCTCAATATCATCTTTATAAGAAAACACCTTGTGTTCTGAAATACAAAGATATACCCGCAACGAGTTAAACTAGATACAGAGATAACGTTCATAGTCAAACTAGGTACATTCTAACAGTCTCATAATCTAAGTACATGTCGATAGGGCAGTTCCAAAACTTAGGTTCCTACTGTGAAAACAGCGACTCTCGTCCTATTTTCGACTCGCAAGTCGATCTCATCTTAAGCTAGTCTCCTGTTAATCAGCAGATCCCGCACATCAGTACATATGTTTATGTACTACCTCCAGTATCAAAAATCCAATCTTAGAACCAGTAATGGACATATTTATTACAAATATTCATGAAGACGGTGCCTTGCCCGCCTTCACTTCCTTCATGTCTGCCTTGTCCATACAGCAGTCACGCTTTTAGTGACCTTGTTTGCCACAGTTTAGGCAGACATCTTGGGATATGTCCTTTGTCTTCCCAGAAGACTATGACAATTTAGCCTTTCCCTTTTAGAAGCTCTGGTTGTGCCTCCTAGAGCATAGCCACTGACTCTCCAAGAATTTTCATTTGGTTCATGGTGAACCCGCCCCAGCATTCGTCCAGAGACTGTAAGATCAAATTTATACAAGTCTCAGCCTCATAGGTAATACCCAGCTAACCTAGCTGTTCGATGTCAGCAATCATCTGCGACACCTAGTGCTCGAAAGATGTACCCGCTGACATACACGAGTGTAAGAGCTTCTTATGTAATTCTTTCTTCTAATATCCAAGGTTAGATCTATGAAGATCTTTTTATTTCAACATCATGGTATAAGGATCTAAGCCCGGACCTGATCAGTTGCTTGAGCTAGATCTTTGGAAGACTCATAGAGATGACAACTCCACTTCTCAGTCCATTACGCTTGCTGCTATGACTCAACAATTCCATCGACAGAACAAGGGATTGGATCCCTATGACATATTGGCAAAGTTACATGATCTTCATCGATCTAACCTTAGATCGCAGAGATATGAGTTACAGAAGAAGCTCTTTCGTGCTCTCTGTTGGGTTTCTAGATTACTCCCAAGATCAAATTAAGCATAAAATATGAATGAATAATCAAAGAAGAGTGGCGGAAACACACTTACATTGAACGGATTTAGGATGCATCAAATGCCTAAAAATCCCCTCTAGGTTCGGCCAAGGTGTCCTCCAAGAAATGGTGTCCAAGCTCCAAGCTTTGTGTGGATTCCAAGCTCTCAAGTTGGTTTCCCTAACACCTTGTAATTATTGTTTGATGAGTGCTAGCTCTTTGAAATTTTACAGTAAAATTTCCTTCAATCTTCCTTGTAATTTTGGTGAAGAGAAGAAAGAAACTGGGAGAGTAATTTGTTGCTCCAATTTTAGCCAAGGGAGAGAGAATGGAAGACTTGTGTAATTGTTTTTCAAAAACAATTAAATGATATACCAAATATTGGTTTTGGTAAAAGTCAAACAAAGCTTGACTTTGGAGTGTAAATAAAGCTTCCACCAACTTCACCTAAACACATCAACCAAAAGCAACTTAAGGTGACATGTGATATGACATATGGGCCCCACTCGATTCCAAATACGAGTGGGCCTACAAACACTCCCGGGCTCGGGTTCGATAATTCCGAATTAACGAACTTCCATCGCGACGTAATTAAATCGAATTTAATTAAATAATTATGCCTAGTAAAATTACTATTCACGTCGCTAACGAATTAATTCTAAATTAACTCGTTTGCCCGAATTAAAATCTAATTTTAATTCCGCATCGAAATCTAATTTCGTTTAATATATCGAATATATTATTTTATCGATTAATTCCAAATTAATCTTTCTCTCTCTTCAAATAGTACTTTATCCAAGATAAAGTCTCTCCGCAATTAATCCCAGATTAATTATGCTCGAATCATACATCATCGATGAATCTTCGGAAGCGCCCCAAGAGATCCCTGGATATGTTGGCAGTAAATCCGGTCGTCGGACTATCCTAACACGTACATACCTAGTATTACTTTTTACCAATTTACGAGACAAAGTTGGCTTCTAGCAAAGCGCCATGCCTACCCAATTCTCCAGAAATATTCTTAATGGAATATATGATCTATATCAGGCGTAGTATACGTAGTATTGCGTATTGCGATCCAGTATCGGATGTTCACGTGTAAGGCCTGGAGCTGGAATAGTGTTTTCCCCGTATGAAGCACATATCGGATATCAAGCAACTAGTCTCTCTTGATCGGATAATCCTGACCTTGTCATATTATCCCGATGGTTGTAATATAATAGAGAACCAGTTCTGAATCCCTGCGTGATCATCATCTCCATATGTCTGAAGTGATACTTCCGTCTTGACATAATATCCAATACACTACGATTCTCAATAAACCCAGAAGAGGCGTACACAGAACCTGTTAAAGTTCTAGACGACCAAAACCAAAGTGTATCGATTTTCGTAAGTACTAACGATGCAAGTTCAGGTTAAGACCAAATACACCTACCCTGAAGCGGACTCCCATAGACACATAGACATACTACCAATGGGATTCCGCAGGGTCTATCCAGAACGAAGCTGTTTTCTGTACCATCGGTAACACACGACCTCCTATCACACTTGCATAAGTATCCAATACTTAAATATATGAGAACTATGATGTTATGCCCTCACAACACGCATAAGTGCAATACTAGTCTATTCCGCATTATCGATGTCTAGTCTCGATAATACTATGACTAGGGATGTCTAATGATTAAACCTTTATGGATTGATACTGTCTCATATCATCTCAATCTGGAACTTATCATAAAGACTTTTATCATTTATATATATATCAAAGTAAATGAATCATACACCCTTGCATGCATTCTAAAAACATAATAAGGCGCGATAAAATTTAATAATGATATGCAGATGGATATATAACAAATTATTCCTAGAACAAATCTCTCCATTTCCTCTCTCTCGTTAGCACTATTCTTACTTCTATCCAATTACATAACACTAAAAAAACTTCATTTACATTGAGGGGAATTGGTGAGAAGAGAAATAAAAAGAGAATAGAGATAATAGGCTAGACACGCAGGTCCAATTTAATAAATTCTAAATTTATTACAATAATTTCCAAAATTGCCCCCACCCTTCTAATATCCATCTAATATACATTATTCATACAAATACATCCAAGTATTCACACAAAGCAAGTTATCAATCAATCTAATCCAATTAATTAATCTTTGATTAATGGCCATCCAATGTTCAAACAATAATTGATTTGCGCGAGTCAAACTCGTTTAAGAATAAATACTCAAAGTAAGTATTCTTGAATTATATCAAACTATAATTTAAAATCCAATATAAATTGTATTCAATATTAATTCATGTTTAATTCCAAATTAAACAATTAACTTTCAATAGTGCCTTTAAGGACTTGGATTCCAAATCCAATTGGCTCTCAAAGGCTCAATTAGTATCCAATAATATTCAATTAAAGTCTAATGGGCTTTCAATTAATTCTTTAGGCATGGGCTTTGGCCATTATGGATCAAACCCAAAATGATAAGGCCCAAATTAGGAATCACCATATGCCATAAAATCAATTTAGGCCCATTATACCTAATTAAATTATTAAAGGTCTAATGTCATATTTTGGACTTTATGGAAGTGGTTTAAGCCCAAATATGGTCCAATACCAAAATTTAGCCCAACCAAGCCCTTTAGCCCAATTACAACATTAAATTAATACATTATTCCAAATTACATATTAATCCAATTCAAGTGCAATTAATATAATTAATCAACTAATCTAATGTTTCCAAAATATCAATTTAATCCAATTAATCATGCCTAATCATTTAATTCATGTCCAACACAATTGAAGCAAAATCAATCCTCCAACAACATGCATAAGTCATGGCAATAGCAATAAAAATCATTCAATTTGATTTCATTCAATTAAATCAACATTCAATATTTCTTCATGCTATTTAACACATCCAACTTTAAAATTTCCAAAATTCCACTGTGAGTTCTTCTAGAGTTAGATTCGGCCAACATAAGGATTTTGGGCAAACTTTGATCCAATCAATTTTTCACAATCCTGTGATGTACAACTCTAAGATATCATCATCTAACGTCAACCAAACATCCAATTTTGCATTAGAAACCGCTCTGATACTTAGAAACCGCTCTGATACTAGTGTTAGTGTCCTAGACATGCCACGGGATCTTTAAGCGTGATTCGTGTGTGAAAATTACCAAAGGAAGTTGTGGAATACTTACAGTGGTTTGGATGAAGTTCAAAACTTTTCTTTGAAGATGGGAGCTCCAAGCTTTCTTTGTTGTTCCAAAATAATAGGTGAGTCTCCCTATCACATTCCTTTGACTCCTTAAAGTGCTAGCTTACTTGAATTTTGCAACAAAATTCCATGGGAGAGAAAAGAAGCTCACGTACTTTTTGCGAGGAAGAAGAGAGAATATGTTGCTGTGAATAGTAACCATTACCACTTCCAAAGTTTAGTCAAGTAGAGTGTTGGAATTGGTTTGTGTAAAATACAAGCAATCCAAGCCTTTTATTCAACCTTCAAATCAATTCCAAAATCAAGCCTAACCACTTCCATCATTAGTCAAACGGATTATGTAAGTGAAGTGGGTCCCACCACTTTTAAATTCTGAATTTAAGTCGGCTAACTTGACATGCAACTTCCCTCGGGCCCGGGTTCGTTTAATTATGAATTAAACGAATTTGTCGTTGCGACGTAATTAAATCCAATTTAATTAAATAATAATGCCTAGCAAAATTATTACGAAAGTCACATGCGAATTAATTCTAAATTAATTCTTTCGCCTGAATTAAAATCCAATTTTAATTCCGCTTTGAAATCTAATTTCATTTAATATATCCAATATATTATTTTATCCCAATTAAATAAATTAAATAGAAAAATTCAATTTAACTATTAAATTTATTTTTACCGTTTAATTCGAAATTAATCGCGTTCTTTCTCTTCTAATCGAATTAATCCCAGATTAATTTTTACCGAAATTAATCCTAGATTAATTTTCTCTCTCTCATAATTAATCTCAGATTAATTCTGTTCGAGTCAAATGTCATCGGTGAATCTTTAGGAGGCGACCCAAGAGATCCCTGGAAATATTGGCAGTAAATACGGTGATTAGACTATCCGAACACGTGCGTACCAAGTACCACGTTCTTACCAATTTGCAAGACATCGTTGGCTTCTAGCAAAGCACCGTGCCTATTCAATTCTCCAGAAATATTCTTTTAAGGAATATAAGATCTTTATCAAGCGTAGTATACATAGTATTGCGTATTCCGATCCAGTATCGGATGTCACATGCTAGGCCTGGGGCTGGAGTTGTGACTGTCTCGTACAAAGCATATATCGGATCACTAGCAACTAGTCTTTTTATGATCGGAAAGTCATAACCTAGTCATACTTTCCCGGTGGTTATAGTACTATAGAGCACTAGTTCTGTATCCCTGAGTGATCATCATCTCCATATGACTTAAGTGATACTTCCATCTTGACATCACACTCAATATACTACGATTCTCAGTATACCCAGAAGAGGTGTACACAGAACCTGTTAAGGCCCCAGGCAACCAAAACCAAAGTGTACTGATTGTCGCAACTATTGTCGCAAGTATTAGCAATGCAAGTCTCAGGTTAAGACCAAATACACCTACCCTGATTCGGATTAACATAGACATATAGTCATACTACCAATGGGAATCCGAGGGGTTTATCCAGAGCGAAACTGTTCCCATACCATCAGCAAACAGAACCTCTTATCACACTTGCATAAGTATCCAATACTTAAATATATGTGAACTATGTCGTTAAGCTTCCATAACGTGCACTAGTGTAAACTAGCCTATTCCACATTATCGATATCCAATCTCGATAATATTATGACTAAGGATATTTAATGATTAAACCTTTGTGGATTAATACTCTCTCATATCTTATTAATCTGGTACTAATCATATGGACTTTTATCATTTATATATCCAAGTAATCCAATTACAAATGATAAAAGAGGAATTTATTTTGTCACATAGTTAATTTTATACAAGAATACCACGTTCTTTACAAAATAGTGATGCTATGGGTCATAATTATCCAACAATACGTGCGCTTAATGTGTGAAAATCACAATAAATGAACATCCCCTTCATCGAAGTAATCCCTTTCTCTTTCTTGAAATGGTTATAGAATTTCCAAGGTTTGAAAGCTTAACTGCAAAATCCAATCTTGATTCTAATGCTAGCAAGCTCCACTCCAAGATCCAATCTTGATTTCTCATAGATGAAATGTTGAAGAGATCTTTTAAAGCTTCTCTAAACACTGCTATAACTTAGGCTAATTTCTCCAAGAATTACTTGTATTTAGCTTTCACAAGCTTAATTAAAACCTTACTCAAGCTTGCTATTTATAGCAAAATTTAGGCAATTTTTAATTAATAAAAATTCTAATCAACTTTTATGTGGGTTTAATCTAATTTGTCCAAATATGTATAATTAGGTTTGACTAATTACTTTTGTATACCACTTTGATTTAATCCCATTAAATCAAGAGAGAGTTTAATTAATGGATTAGTTACATATCTACCACTTTGATTTAATCCAATTAAATCAAGCCAAAAATACCTATAATGATATATTTACAATTAAAAAAATATCCTCAAATGGTAGAGATATTTATGAAATTAAGACAAATCCCTTGTTTAAATTTTGGATTAATCCAATTAGGTCAAAGTAAATAATCAATGTTATCTAATAACACTTAATTATCTTAGTTGATAATTATAAGATTGAATATTATTTATTATCAAAAATTATCGGCTACCCAAGTGCTCAACGAATACACTTCATATCATGGGATTCTATAAGTCTAGACACGTTTGTCATATAAACCTAGCTAATATGTACGTAATTCGGCCACCTCTGAATTCATGAAGAATACGAATGACTCTTCTAAACTATACAAGTTGAGGTCATCACATATATTTAACAATCCCTTTTTTCGTAGGCTATCCGAATTGTGTTTAGGAAATATAGAATACACCATCAAGTTTCCGAGGCGCACATCTCATGTCGAAATGTCCATAAATCCTTACAACTAATGTGATCCACTATTGGTGATTGACTTTGGCCAAAGTCTATAAGAATCGTGACTTACTCACAAGGATACCTAAACCCCTTATGGTACACATACGGGCCGACAGATCCTATCTTAATACATATTTGATCAACAGGTGCATCAGTCCACACCCAACGAATATTTAGAGGCCAGACCATGAAAGGTTTCTGACATACATGGCATCTAAGTGTGGAAGATCCCACACAAAATCAATGATATCCTATATTCAAAGTATCACATATGCTACTCAACTCGAGGAGTTTCCTATTGATGGTGGTGTGTACTTCCAACTATTAGGAATCACCTATAAGTCATTCAATATTCGCTCCAATGAATACCCACATGTTTATACGAGCTTCTAAAGCTCATGGTACATTAGGTTAAACCGTTGGAACTTCAATTCTAATATATGACATGTGCTAGCCTTCTAGGTTATAGTAATTCGACCATATTTCAAAACTAATGACTAGGAATATTTACTTTAAGAATAGTTTATAATAATAATAATATCACAATATCGGACCACCTAGTGTCCAATATTACTACAAGACTATTCTAAGGTCGATATCATTTTTAGCATATTTATACATTAATCTAATATGAATAATGATAATATCATTAATAAGGTATGAAATGAAAATGTAGTTATTTTATTAATAAATAATAAAATATAAAATATATTTTTTCTGATTGGCATTCCAAGCACCAAATCCAACAAACTCTCATTTTCTTAGTGCCAATCCGGATGGTACCGTAGTCTTATCTCCTCTATATGTTTATCGAATAACTTAGGAGGTAAGGATTTAGTAACGGTTCTAATATATTGTCTATTCCTTGAACCTTCAAGACCACTATCTCTTTGCGTTCAATAATCTTTCTAATCACGCGATATTTCTTTTCTACGTGTTTAGACTTGGAATGTGCCATCGGCTTCTTAGCCTACGCAATGGCTCCGCTATTATCACAGTACAATGGGATCGAATCCACAATACTAGGCACAATGTCAAGTTTTATGATAAAAGTTCTAATCTAAACAGCTTCTTTAGTAGCTTCTGAAGCCGCTATAAATTCCACCTCAGTGGTGAAATCAGCTGTTGAGCCTTGCTTTGAACATTGCCAACTAACTGCACCACCAATAAGAGTAAATATGTATCCGGATGTAGACTTTATATCATCTTGATCTCTTTGGAAGTCAAAGTCTATATAACCTTAAACTTGTAACTCATCTTCTCCATATATCATAAACTTATCCCAAATACCATTAAGTTATTTCAGGATATGTTTCACAGTTGTCCAATGATCATTACCCGGATCAGATTGATATCGGCTAGTCATACTGATGTCGAAATTGATGTCAGGTCTCATAGATAGCATAGCATACACAATGCTTCTAATACAATATGGCAAGTTAGATATCCTAACGCTTTCTTCCTCAGTCATGTCATTTTCTTCGAAAGATGCATGCCGTATCGGAAATGTACATTTGTTGCCTTGCAGTTGGTAAAACTATACCTTTCCAAAATTTTATATATGTACGTCAATTGTAAAAACCTTAAAAAACCTTATAAGCTTCCTAACTCTATCCCGCTAGAACCTTATACCTTATATATAAGAAGCTTCACTCATGTCTTTCATGGAGAATTTCTTGCAAAGGTAGGCTTTCACACTTTGCATTAATCCTATATCATTTCCAATGATAATGATATTGATGAGCGGAAAATAAATCATTATTTACCGCCCCTTTGACATAATATTTGTATGATTTCTTAGGTTTTATGAATATTTTGATGTGTTTTTGTGTGTTTTATAGATAAATAAAGTTTTGGAACTCAATGGAATCAACTTGAGGCTAAAACGATGAAAAATAGACAGAATGGAAAAATTGGAATTTCCCATCATGATGCGCACACCTTCTGCGTCACGACGCGCCTCAATTACTATTCTGCCAACACTCGTCATCATGATCTCACCATAATAATTCAGCTTATTGACACCACACGTCATATATTACGTCATCATGATGTCAGCGTCACGACTCCAAGCCTTCACTCATTGCGATGTCGAGTGTGGGACACAGAAATTAACGACACTGTTCTAGGCTCGCGGCCTAGTTGGGAGCACGGAATAGCCCGCGGGGGAACTAAATCGGAGAAATAACCTGGAGTCGCCACCCAGTGTGAACTGGGATAAAGGTTTAAGGCCGCACTCACCCTTCGCAAGGGAAGACCTCAAATCGTTGGGTTCGGAATGGTCTCTTACTTATGTCACTTGTGATGGTATGATTTTCGCAATAACTCAACCAAATCTACTCAATAATCATGCTCAAAGGTCACTTAGATCTAATATGCATTCGTCAAGATAACTCCTAATCTAAGTTCGCATGCTTGAAAATAAGTCTTTAAACGGCAAACACAATACCACACAATGAGCATATTGAACCATCAAAACAAGGTAAATAAATAACTATTCAAGTATAAACACAACCTAAACAAAACACCATGCACCAAGAATAACATAATTATGCTTCAGAAATAAATAACGAACTAGACTAAATCATGCTTAAATTAATAAATAAAACAACCTAGAACTATAACATGCTCAAATACAAATTTGGATGAGACGAGATATGTATATCTTAAGTGGTACGTGGCGTTGTATCCCGAGTGCAGACCGCCCTACCGTCTATTCGGAATCGGCTACGGAATTTACGTCCGAGTTTCCATCCGATATACCACAAAATGGAACACATGTCCCGCTCATCCAACAATCACATCATGCTTCAAACGACTCTCAAGCGATAATATATTAAAATAAACAAAAATAAATGAAAAGGTAATAAATAAAAAGGTGCCCTCAGGTCTAACCTCTTTTTTCATCTCTCGAAAGCACGTTACACGACCGTCGGAAGGGCTAATACTCCACAACTCTTTCGGTTCACTGGTTCAATGCTTTAGTTCGCTATTTCACTATTTGGGCCACTGTTTTCACTCCGATTTGCTGCTGTTTCGGGTGTATTTTTTATCACTGTTTCAGCTCTATTAAGGCTACTATTTTGGGTGTTTCGGGGACTGTTTTGGGGTGTTTTCGTCACTGTTTTGGGGTGTAATTTCTGGACTGTTTTAAGGCTTATTTTGGACAAATTTAGGGCTATTTGTGTGGTAATTTTCTGGCAGGGCAATGGGCTATGTCTCGGTAGTTTGAGGGGCTGAACATGAAGCAATTTAAAGGTGCAAATTAGGGCAGTTTACGTTGGGGCAGTGGCTGTGCGTGAGTGGGTTTCAGGTGGCTGTGCGTAAGTGGGTTTCAGGTGGTTAAGCGTGAGTTGTTGAGGTAGCTTATGGCTTGCGTGAGATGCTTCTGAACTGAGTGAGGATGTGATGGGCCAGGTGCGTGCGTGGAGGGCTGGCGTGAAGGAGAGTAAAGGGTTTGCTTAGGTTGAGGGGCGTTAAAGTGAAGGTTTGTGGAGGCTGGTGCGTTTATAGTTTAGGGCATGAGCGTTTGCTGAGTGGAGGGTAGTGATGTGTGAAGGCATATGGTGTGAATGGAGTTGGCTAAGGACGTGGCTGTATTTTTGTTTACGTGAAAGATGGGAGTCAGGCGTGAAGGGCGAGAAGATAGAGTGGCGTTGAGGGCTGCTAGGGTTTTTCTTGTTTACGTGTAGTGCATGATTGTGGCATGAGGGTGAGCAGTCCGTGATGGTTTATGCCCGTGAGGTATGTGTGGCCTGTGTTTTAGGTTTTATTTTAGTTTGAGTGTGCCCAGTTTGTTGATGGTGTAGAGTGGAGAGGAGGAGAATATAGGGCGGATGGGAGTTGTCGTTGGTGGCTCTGTGATTGTTGAGTTCGTGAGGGTCAAGGCCGTGAACTGGAGTCATTAGGTTTATTTGTTTTGCCTTGGTGAAGTTCCATGTGGATGTGGGGAGTTGGCTGTCGTGATTCGGGTTGAAAGAAGGTTAGGGTAGAAAGAGGATACCGTTCACATGTAGGGGGTGCTGGCAGTAGGGTTACCGAGAGGATTATAGTGAGAGATGGGACAGAGCTGCCTCTGTACCGTGAGTGGATTTTTAGGGTTTTCTTGTTTGGCCGTGAGGGAGAGAGGCCAGAGAGAGATTCAAGAGGATTAGGGTTTGTTGTTTATATAGTAGTGTATTAGGGTTTCTGCATGGGTTTATTCAAAAAGGAAAGGGATCAAATAATTAAATGATGGATTTGATTAGTGAGTGAATTATTAAATTTGATTTTAATTGGAAGTGATTTAATTTTAATTTAATTAGCTTTAATTTTAATTAATTTAATTTAATTTCAATTTAATTAGTTATTTAATTTAATTTCAATTTGTGACATGTTTTAATTATTTTTTAGATTGGGCTTGGGTGAGATGGGCTTGGTGTGTGGTTTTGGGCTGAGGATGTGTTTTAAAACGGAAGTTCAACAAGTGAACCCGAAGCTACTCCAGCGAGTTAAATCCAACAATGTGTCAATTTCTAACTTTACCCTTCCGACGGTCATTTCCCACGGCTTTCACAACTAAAGAGGTAGCATCTCCATACGAGACTCATCATCGGGACTTACATGGAAAAATGCAGTGCCTACAGTCGCCCCCACTTTGATGCGACTGGTGCAGTGTGTGACAATGACAATCCTATCAAAGTACGTGCAATGCATTTTCACTTACCCGGCTCGCCAGCTGTCACCTGGTTTGCCTGTTGCTCCAAATTGAATTTGGTAATGTGCCATTCCTGGCGTTCTAAACTCCGTACCTAGGGTGTCGCGGTAGTCCACAATAGTCCTCAATAGTCCACAATACTCCACGGTTGTCCATATGGTCCACGGTAGTCCTCGGTAGTCCACATAATCCACATAGTCCACGTAGTCCTCAGTAGTCCACATAATCCACATAGTCCACGGTAGTCCACAACACTTCACGGTAGTCCACATAATCCATGGTAGTCCTCGGTAGTCCACGGTAGTCCTCAGTAGTCCACAACACTTCACGGTAGTCCAGGGTAGTCCACGATAGTCCACGGTAGTCCACATAGTCCACATACTCCACGGTAGTCCACATACTCTTCGGTAGTCCACATACTCCTCGGTAGTCCACGGTAGTCCACATAGTCCACATAATCCACGGTATTCCACATAGTCCACGGTAGTCCACATAATCCACGGTAGTCCACATACTCCTCGGTAGTCCACGATAGTCCACATAGTCCACATAATCCTCGGTAGTCCACGATAGTCCACAAAATCCACGGTAGTCCACATAATCCACGGTAGTCCACAACACTTCACGATAGTCCACTGTAGTCCTCGGTAGTCCACATAATCCACATGCCGTACCTGGCGTGCTAAACCTCGTACCTAGGGTGTCGCGGTAGTCCACAATAGTCTTCATCCCTGTACCTAGGGTGTCGCGGTGACGTCTCCGTACCTGGAGAGCCACACATGTCTGAATGCTAACCCCGTACCTAGGGTGTCGCGGTGACATCTCCGTATCTAGAGAGCCACAAATGTCTGAATGCTAACCCTGTACCTAGGGTGTCACGGTGACGTCTCCATACCTAGAGAGCCACAAATATCTGAATGCTAACCCCGTACCTAGGGTGTCACGGTGACATCTCCGTACCTAGAGAGCCACAAATGTCTGAACGCTAACCTCATACCTAGGGTGTCGCGGTGACGTCTTCGTACCTAGAAAGCCTTAAATATCTGAATGCTAACCCCGTACCTAGGGTGTCGCGATGACGTCTCCGTACCTAGAGAGCCATAAATGTCTGAATTCTAACCCCGTACCTAGGGTGTCGCAGTTGCATCTCCATACCTAGAGTGCCGCAGAGTGATATCTCCATACCCGGAGTGCCGTACCTGGCAAGCTAAACCTGATGTCTCCATACCCGGAGTGCCGTACCTGGTAAAACTGATCTGATGTCTCCATACCCGAAATGTTGTACCTAGAAAAACTGATCTGATGTCTCCATACCCGGAGTGCCGTACCTGGCAGAACTGATCTAATACCTCCATACCCGGAGTGCCGTACCTGGCAGAACTGATTTAATACCTCCATACCCGGAGTGCCATACCTGGCAAAACTGATCTGATATCTCCAAAACTAGAGTGCCATACCTGGCAAAACTGATCTGATGTAATGTGGGCCTCGCCCCCAGAATGCCATACGCGGCAGAACTAATACTGAACCAATGTGGGCCTCACCCCCAGAATGCCATACCCGGCAGAACTAATACTGAACCAATGTAGGCCTCGCCTCCAGAATGCCATACCCGGCAGAACTGCTACTGATGTGTCTCCATACCCAGAGTGTCATACCCGGCAAAACTGATTCTGATAATTATGTGGGCCTCGTCCCCAGACTGCCATACTCGGCAAAGCTGATACTGATGTGGATGTAATAGTTCATTCCCGAATTATGCTGTATAAGATGGTCCATTCCTGAACCTTTATGGCGAGGTGGTCTATTCCCGAACTCTGCTCCATTCTTGGATTACCATTCTCGGCTTGTTCATTCTCGAACTCTGCTCCATTCTCGGATTACCATTCCCTACTTGTTCATTCCCGAACTGTGCTCCATTCTCGGAGTGCCATTCCCGGCTTATTTATTCCGGAACTGTGCTCCATTCTCGGAGCGCCATTCTCGACTTTTTCATTCCCGAACTGTGCTCCATTCTCGGACAACCATTCTCGGCTTGTTCATTCTCAAACTCTGCCTCATTACCTCATTATCGGCTTGTTCATTCTTGAACTCTGCTCCATTCTCGGATCACCATTCTTAGCCAAACTGATACTGATGCTGATGTAGGCCTCACCTCATAGGATTCCTTCCCGGATTCATTCCAAAACTCTGCTAATATGGGCCTCGACCCTGGGATTCATTCCCGGATTCACTCCAAAACTCTGCTGATGTGGGCCTCGACCCTGGGATTCATTCCCGGATTCATTCCAAAACTTTACTGATGTGGGTCTCGGCCTTGGGATTCAATCCTGGATTCATTCCAAAACTCTGCTGATGTGGGCCTCGGCTCTAGGATTCATTCCTGAAATCAATGATACAGTGTTGCTGCGACTGGTTGGCTTGCATTTTCCACTTTCTCCTTTTTTATTTCATTGAAACCTATGAATACGAAAAAAAACACAAAAAGAATGCAAGTGCGTTACGTGTATGCATGCATGTATGAATGAATTTCCTATTCTGTTGGGTTAGGTCTTCCTTGTGATCCTCGGTGTCTTTCTCCTATAACTGCCTTTGGTCGTCCCCTGGGCATGCTTACAGTTTCTTTCTGTCGATTCTCTTCTGGTGATTGCTCAGTCTTCTTTCTGGTTCCATATCGTCATGCCATGCTACGAAATATTCCTAATAGTTATACATATCATTGTCCTCAAGGAATGCCCAGTAATGAAACCAGAGAACATTCAAAACACTCAATGCAACTCAAATCTGAGTTTTGAATAAATGATCTATGCCAGTCTCAAAGTGTGTGTGTGAAAAGGTTCTTTCACAGCTTGATCCTTAAGCAAGCCAACTCGATGATTTCGTTTCAAAAATCAGGATCGGTGGGTCAAACCAACCTAGATGTCTCAATTATATTCCGCAATTGCTTTTCCATGCTCAATGTAGTATGGCTTTATCTCTCTTTTGTCTCTCTCTCTCTTTTCTTTTCATTTCGAACTTCTTTTTTTTCCTTTCTTTTTCTTCTATTTTTTTTCTTTCTTTCTTTTTTCTTTTCAACACACCTACCATTTAAGGTAGCATTTCTCCTCATGGTGGTCCTAATACTCGCCCATGGGTAGCTTCACGTTTATTGGTTATAGGTGGTTCAATTATTTTCTTTAGAGACTTTTCTTTCATTTTCAACCATACCACACATTATAACGTAAGCAAATCAAGATAGACATCTAAGCAAACGGTCATTCACCGACCTACAATTTCTTCAACTAGTCACTTTGCTAACTACTCAGGTTTTCACTACTAAGAACCATAATCAAGTGCTTACAAGTCTAATATAGATCAATCACTCAAAGCATCAGATAAAAGCACGTCAAGGGTTTATCGTTTCTAAGGTTTCTCCCTAAAGTAATCAATTTCATCATTGGACTTATGTTTAACTATTAAGGACTAAAAACAAACATTTTTTTCTCTCTTTTTTTCTCTCTTTTTTTTCCTCTCTTTTTTTTTTTTTTGAAGGCCCCTCCTAATGGTCTTTCTATCCTTTTCGTAAGCTTTTCTGTTTCTTGATTCACGTTTGCTAAACTCCTCTTGACAAACTCTTTTTTCCTTCTCTAACCCAACGAATATCTATGATGGCTTTTAAGACACGGGTTAACATGATGCATGTATGCATGAGATGCATGCGATATATGAGATATAATATGCATGTGGTTATCAAAAGCATAAAGGGACAACTTCTATAGGATATCCAACTATCGTTCTCATACGGGTTTATGACAATGCCTTTGAATGAACTCTCTTAACCCACTATAGAAACGGTCAACTAATGCACAAATTATACACATCACAAGACATGATTTCGGGGCCAATTCTCTTATCCCCAGTGGAGTCGCCAGACTGTGGGACACAGAAATCATCAACGCTGTTCTAGGCTCGCGGCCTAGTTGGGAGCACGAAATAGCCCGCGGGGGAACTAAACTGGAGAAATAACATGGAGTCGCCACCCAGTGTGAACTGGGACAAAGGTTTAAGGCCGCACTCACGCCTCGCAAGGGAAGACCTCAAACCGTTGGGTTCGGAATGGTCCCTTACTTATGTCACTTGTGATGGTATGATTTGCGCAATAACTCAACCAAATCTACTCAATAATCATGCTCAAAGGTCACTTAGATCTAATATGCATTCGTTAAGATAACTCATAATCTAAGTTCGCATGCTTGAAAATAAGTCTTTAAACGGCAAACACAATACCACACAATGAACATATTGAACCATCAAAACAACGTAAATAAATAACTATTCAAGTATAAACATAACCTAAACAAAACACCATGCACCAAGAATAACATAATTATGCTTCAGAAATAAATAACGAACTAGACTAAATCATGCTTAAATTAATAAATAAAACAACCTAGAACTATAACATGCTCAAATACAAATTTGGATGAGACGAGATATGTATATCTTAGGTGGTACGTGGCGTTGTATCCCGAGTGCAGACCGCACTACCGTCCATTTGGAATCGGCTACGAAATTTACGTCCGGGTTTCCATCCGATATACCACAAAAGGGAACGCATGTCCCGCTCATCCAACAATCACATCATGCTTCAAATGACTCTCAGGCGATAATATATTAAAATAAACAAAAATAAACGAAAAGGTGATAAATAAAAAGGTGCCCTCAGGTCTAACCTCTTTTGTCGTCTCTCGAAAGCAAGTTACACGGCCGTCGGAAGGGCTAATACTCCGCAACTCTTCCGGTTCACTGGTTCAATGCTTTAGTTCGTTGTTTCACTATTCGGGCTACTGTTTTCACTCTGATTTGCTGCTGTTTCAGGTGTATTTTTTTATCACTGTTTCAGGTCTATTAAGGCTACTGTTTTGGGTGTTTCGGGGACTATTTTGGGGTATTTTCGTCCTTGTTTTAGGGTGTATTTTTTGGACTGTTTTAAGGCTTATTATGGACAGTTTTATGGCTATTTGTGCGGTAATTTTCTGGCAGGGCAGTGGGCTATGTCTCGGCAGTTTGAGGGGCTGAACAGGGAGTAATTTCAAGGTGTAAATTAGGGCAGTTTGCGTTGGGGCAGTGGCTGTGCGTGAGTGGGTTTCAAGTGGCTGTGCGTAAGTGGGTTTCAGGTGGCTAAGCGTGAGTTGTTGAGGTAGTTTATGGCTTGCGTGAGATGCTTCTGGACTGAGTGAGGACGTGATGGGCTAGGTGCGTGCGTGGAGGGCTGGCGTGAAGGAGAGTAAAGGGTTTGCTTAGGTTGAGGGGCGTTAAAGTGAAGGTTAGTAGAGGCAGGTGCATTTGTAGTTTAGGGCATGAGCGTTTGCTGAGTGTGTGAGCGTTTGTTGAGTGGAGGGTAGTGATGTGTGAAGGTAGAGTGTGTGACTGGAGCAGGCTAAGGACGTGGCTGTATGGTTTGTTTACGTGAAAGATGGGAGCCAGGCGTGAAGGGTGAGAAGATAGAGTGGCGTTGAGGGCTTCTAGGGTTTTTATTGTTTACGTGTAGTGCATGATTGTGGCATGAGGGAAAGCAGTCTGTGATGGTCTGTGCCCGTGTGAGTGTTCAGGGTCTGAAACCGAATACTAAGGTATATGTGGCCTGTGTTTTAGGTTTTGTTTTTGTTTGAGTGTGCCCAGTTTGTTGATGGTGTAGAGTAAAGAGGAGGGAGAATGGAGGGCTGATGAGAGTTATCGTTGGTGGCTCTGTGATTGTTGAGTTCGTGAGGGTCAAGGCCGTGAATTAGAGTCATTAGGGTTTATTCGTTTTGCCTTGGTGAAGTTCCATGTGGATATGGGGAGTTGACTGTCGTGAGTCGGGTTGAAAGAAGGTTAGGGCAGAAGGAGGATACTGTTCACATGTAGGGAGTGATGGCTGTAGGGTTGCCGAGAGGATTATAGTGAGAGATGAGACAGAGCGGCCTCTGTGCTGTGAGTGGGTTGTTAGGGGTTTCTTGTTTGGCCGTGAGGGAGAGAGGCCAGAGAGAGATTCAAGAGGATTAGGGTTTGTTGTTTATATAGTAGTGTATTAGGGTTTCTGCATGGGTTTATTCAAAAAGGAAAGGGATCAAATAATTAAATGATGGATTTGATTAGTGAGTGAATTATTAAATTTGATTTTAATTTGGAAGTGATTTAATTTAATTTAAATAGCTTTAATTTTAATTTAATTTAATTTTAATTTCAATTTTTAGTTATTTAATTTAATTTCAATTTGTGACATGTTTTAATTATTTTTTGGATTGGGCTTGGGTGAGATGGGATTGGTGTATGGTTTTGGGCTGAGGATGTGTTTTAAAACGGAGGTCCAACAAATGAACCCGAAGCTACTCCAGCGAGTTAAATCCAACATTGTGTCAATTTCCAACTTTACCCTTCCGACGTCCGTTTCCCGCGGCTTTCACAACTAAAGAGGTAACGTCTCCATACGAGACTCATCATCGGGACTTACATGCAAAAATGCAGTGCCTATACCGAGCCAATAATTCAGCCTGCCAACAGCCACATGCCACATGTCATCATCTCGTCAAAGCTGCGTACACGTGTCAGAAATCAATGCAAGTCGCGACACGGAAGCCTTCTGCTTTGCGACACACAATGCCAAATTTTGCCTATAAATAGAAGCTGATTTCATTTAGAATTTTCATACTTTCTTTAAGTTTCTTGATAAGGATCTAAGGACTGTATCTTGTGTGTTTAATTTTTGTAATTTTAATTATGTATTTTTATTTCTAGTAGTAATAATAGTTTAATTAGTTTATCTTTCTTTTATGTTTTGTAGTTAATTTCCGCTGGGGGAATGGTGAAACCTTTATTATGATAATTTAGATTAATCTTTCTTAAATTATAATATATAAATTATCTTAAAACCTGAGTTAATTGGATACTTCTTTTATGGTCGGTTGGACTTAATTAATTTTAACCTGACGTAATTAGATATCGCCTTTATGGTCGATTAGAATTGATTAAAATATGACTTAATCAGGATACCTCCTAAATGGTCAGTTGGTAATATAATGCAAATTTATATATTATAATAAGGGAGATTTCTAGATTTGAAATAGTAAAGGTGGACCCTCTAATCCTCATCATTTTATTTTTAATCTAGGGAAGTGATGAAACATAATATTCACGAATTTAATAATTGATTTAATTATATTATATGTGATGCTTTGGCTTGCTTCTTGTTGCCTGATCACCAATAAGATTGATGTGGTAAACTTAAAATGAACTTGGAAAAGGGATTTAGGTTTCTGCCTTAGATTTAATAGCTCACGATCTCACCTTAAAGTAAATTTCCCTTATGGAGATTTCCTTCTAGGATAGACATATACCTGTCATGTGTGGGTAGCCACAATTGGAACTTGATCTTAATGAATTTAGAGTTTTTGGTTAATATAGACATATAGTTAATTGGGTTACTTTGGGTGTTTGCATCTGACCATCGACAAAGGCTTTTGCATATCTTCGTGTTCCAGGTTAACAAACAAATTTGTTACATATATCAAAGAGAATCAATTCATTATTAGAATAATATTGTGTGGAATCACAACCCTAGATGTTTATTTTCTTTATTATTAATTTTCTTTATTTTATTTTATATTTTTATTTATTTTGCAAATCCACATTCAACCAACCAATCAAGAGATCATTCCCTTCCCACCTCAATTAGATATCTGTAAATATTTAGCATCAATAATTAATAACAAGTAGAAATTAAGTCCTCGTGGGGTCGATATTTTGATACTACTTGAGCGATACGTGCGCTTGCATTATTTGTGTTTACCACCAATCAAGTTTTTGGTACCGTTGCCGAGGACTTAGTTTTCTTGCGTTATTAATTTTGAAGCTATCTATTTTATTTGTATCTAATTTTCTTGTAATTTTTATTTCTTTCTTTTATTTTTCAAGTGGTTGAAATGGATCACCATTCGAAAATGGAAGAATTACTATCTTTACGATGTGAAGGTACACCCCATATTAGGGAGCAGCAGTCCGATTTTCTGAGGTTGTTGTCCAACCCAACAACTATCCATGGATGTCAAAGCGATTAGATGTGAGATATGTGATGGTAACCACCCTAGCGATTATTGCACGCATAACTACAATTCAGGGTGGTGGAACTATCAGAGACCTTCATATATTGAACCAGCATATTGCAATGAACCACATTTTCCATCTTATCCACAATCAACTTACGATCTTCAAGGACCAGAACCATCAGAGGAAGATCATGTAATTGACATGCTCAAAGATTAGCTCAAGAAACAAGAAGAAATGTTGGATGCAATCTATCAGAGTCAAATGGCAAAAGCAGCAACTATACTGAGAAAGACAGATCAAGTAAGATAATTAATAGAAAACCAGAGCTACATACCTCATAGAATATTTTCAGATGACACTGATGAAGCCTTCTAATATCAAGAATTTCATGATGACACCTTAACATGTGAGGAGGATGAGGTAGAGGTATCAGTTCAGGAGCCCAAACAAGCAGAATCTTAACTTGATCGTGTTCATTCTTCAATCTCTGAGGAGGAACAAGTAGCAGAGCTATCTATTCCAACCACACCAAAAAATGAGGATGAAACTTTACATCCTCAAAATGAAGATCTTGGAGCATGCATTGCACAGATGTTTGATGAAGAGCTGAACAAGGAAATGATAAAGTACATCTGTGATGAAAAAATGGAGCAAGATGCAGGACAAAGGGAAGAGTAAGTGTCTGACCACATTGAAAATCTCATGAATTTAGTAGAAACATCACTGTATTGGGGAGTACACATCGAGGACACTGCCCAAAAGCTTGATAAAATGGAACAACCATTCAAAGTCAAGCACTATTCGAGACCTCCTTATTTATTTTCATTTATTTTACAGACCAATGGAGCGACAAACTTTAAGAATGTGGCATAAGCACTGAATGAGATAAAAAAATTCGGTCACCTCATTATTGGAAGAGACCCATCAAAATCAATGCTCATGGGATTTTCCTCAATCAGTCGTCCAAAACCACATTGAAGCCTCCTTGATGGATGGACTTCAATCACTTCTGACTAAAGACGATAAATTTAACGCTAGCAGCGAGGCAACCCATGCAAAAAAAAATTAAATTTTTATTTTTGTATTTTACGTAGATATGTTGTAGAGTTGTTAATTTTGTGTATTATTTTTGCAGGAAAAATCACAGACGGAATTCTTAAAGCAAAGCAAGCCAGTAAAACTGGGTTATGACGGAATAGAATTTGACAAAATTACGAAAATAAAAAATAAATTCATCAAAGATGGCAGAGTATGAATCAACTCTTGAAAAGCATCTTTTTGAATATGTTTGAAGGATAAGCCAAAAAAAAAAAAAAACCCACCATCGCGACTAGTAAAACCCCCTATGTTGCGACGCGCTAACCTAACACATGAGGACCACTATTTTTAGAACACTCTATGAGTCGCGATGCGCACTTGATTCAAGGCCTAAAAACAGCAACCGCCACGCATTAGTTCACTTTCATTTTCATCTTCTTCCTCGCCCCCTTTATCTTTTTCTTCATTTTTCTTTAACAACACTCGATTTATCCCTCAACCAAACTCATTAAACTCCATTTCTTCCATTTTTCCTTTCATTTTTCTCTCTTTCTCTCTCGTTTTCTCTCATTTTTTCCTCATTTTCTCTCAACTTCTTCACTTTCTTTCTCAACCAAACACTCAAATCCACTCCCATAACTCAATAAAACACTAAAACCCATCCACTAATTCGAAGCTTCCACCCTCCATTTCCTATGAACCACTAGGATTTGGAGATTCAAGCTCGCTATTGGGTACCTTCCTTCCTTTTATCTTCATTTTTTTTGTGTTGTGCGAATTTGTATATAAAATCAATGATTTGTTGTGTGTGGTAGGATTTTTGAAATAAAAAAAAAAGTGTGTGTTTGTTGGAGTTGTGGGCATGTTGTTGGGTTTCTACTATAGTCCCGAGATCAAATCAAGTAATGAAAATCATATGTGAATACTCAAAGAAATATGGCGGAAACATACTTATATTGATCGGATTGGATGCGACAAAGAACAGAACGTTTTCTTCCTTTGAGTGAAGCTCTCGGCCAAGGTGGATGTTTGTCCTCCATGTGTGCTCCAAGCTTCAACAATGGTGATTCCATGCTCATGAGATGGTTTCCCTATCACCTTGTATACCTCTAATGTGTGCTAGCACTCTTGATTTTGCAACAAAATCATCATATGCTTCCTTTTAGTTCTCGGCCAAGCAAGAATCAAGAAGAAAAAATGGCTTCAAAATCCAAAAGGGAGAGAAGAGAGTAAATGACCTCTTGGCCGAATGCATGAGGGAGAGAGAGAGAGAGGTGAGAGTTTTGTGTGTTTTGTATATCAAATACACAAAAAATTTGAAAGTCAAATACCATTTATAAAATAATGATATATGTCTTTCAAGCCATCAAATGCTTTCCAACAACTCACATCTACTATTCACATCAAAAGTGACATGTTGTCAATTACTCAAAGTGACTAGACATCACATCAATCAAAGTAACTAATGATTTGACGCTTGATGTGACTTGTGGGCCGCACTTGAATTCAAAATGCGAGTGCGCCCGTAAACACTCTCGGGTTCGGATTCGTTAATTCCAAATTAACGAATTTTCTGGCGTGACGTAATTAAATCAAATTTAATTAAATAATTATGCCAAGCAAAATTATTATTCACTTCGCTAACGAATTAATTCTAAATTAACTCGTTCGCCCGAATTAAAATCTAATTTTAATTCCACGTCGAAATCCAATTTCGTTTAATATATCGAATATATTATTTCATCGATTAATTCCAAATTAATTGTTCTCTCTCTTTAAATAGTATTTTATCCCAGATAAAATATCTCCGTAATTAATCACAGATTAATTTTCTCTCTCTACTGATTAATCCCAGATTAATAAAGTGTGAGTCATACGTCATCGGTGAATCTTCGGAAAGTGACCCATGAGATCCCCGGATATGTTGGCAGTAAATCCGGTCGTCGGACTATCCGAACACGTACGTACCTAGTACTATGTTTTTACCGATTTACAAGACAGGTTGGCTTCTAGCAAAGCACCGTGTCTACCCAATTCTCCAGAAATATTCTTAAAGGAATATATGATCTATATCAGACGTAGTATATATAGTATCTATGTATGTCAATCTAGTATCGGATGGTCACGTGCAAGGCTTGGGGCTGGGAATGTGTCTGCCTCGTACGAAGCACATATCGGATCTCTGGTAACTAGTCTCTATAATCGGATAAACATGACCTAGTTATATTATCCCCGATAGTTGTAGCATAAAAGAGCATCAGTTCCGTATCCTACGTGATCATCATCTCCACTATGACTGGAGTGATACTTTCATCTCGACATCACATCCAATACACTACGATTCTCAATATACCCAGAAGAAGCATACACAGAACCGGTTAAAGCTCTGAATGACCAAAACCAAAGTATATTGATTGTCGCAAGTATTAGCGGTGCAAGTCTCAGGTTAAGACTAAATACACCTACCCTGAAGCGGACTCCCATAGACACATAGACATATTACCAATGGGATTCCACGGGGTCTATCCAGAGCGAAGATGTTTTCCGTACCATCGGTAAAACACAACCTCCTATCGCACTTGCATAAGTATCCAATACTTAAACATATGAGAACTGTGCCGTTATGCTTCCACAACGCGCATAAGTGCAATACTAGTCTATTCCGCATTATCGATGTCCAGTCTCGATAATACTACGACTAAGGATGTTTAATGATTAGACCTTTATGGATTGATACTGTCTCATATCATCTCAATCCGGAACTAATCATAAGGACTTCTATCATTTATGCATCTTGGTAATCCAATTACAAATTATAAAAGGGCAATTTCCTTCGTCACATAGTTAATTTGTACAACAACATCATGATCTGTACAAATAGTGATGCTATGAGTCATAATTGTCCAATAATCTCCCACTTGGCCTATAGCCAATCACTCAGGTGTCTTACACCTGAACTATGTACGGGCGGTTAAAACTTCTACTGAGAAACAGCTTTCATCTGCGGATTTATAAGGTTATCATCTAATGCGATTTATTTGATCATCACATCGCCACGATGTATGATCCGATGAACCAGATGAAACCATATGAAGTACATATCGGATCGTTGATAAGACCGTTAATTCTTTAGCCTATGTTGTAGCCTAGCTCAGCTGCTAACAGAATTATATCTAATCTAATTAGAATTATTTAGATCTAAAATGATACTTTTGTTGTGACAGTTGCAGCAAAATTTAATTTTTGTTGTTTATTCATTAACAGTATCTTGCTTGGAAGATTTCCAGCTCACTGTTTCGTTATTCAAACTATATAGTACCATTTTGTGACTTATAGTTTTCTTTGTCGGTTTGGAAACTTGCAGTGGTGAACCTAGTCACTTAAAGTTCTCCTTCTCCATAGTATAAGACAGCATCCTTAGTTCATCTAAGATACTAAAGGATGTTCTTAATATCAATCCAAAGACTATCATTTGGATTGGCCTGATTGTGGCTCCATATGCTCAAAGTGAATGCGACACCAGGTCGCGTACATTTCTTTGAATGTACGGTTACTCAGAGAGTGTCAACAACTTTTAAATCTATCCCAGCAGATCTTTATTCCCAGAATAAAGATTGTTCTCCTAAGAATTCTACGGAGAATTTTTCTTGAAATCCAAGCTTTCACCGATTGTAATATGGGAATGTCATTTCCAAGAAATGACATGTCATCATTATATTAGACAATCATCGTCAGTGCACTCCCACTAACCTCCTTATATACACAAGAATCATATTCGTTTTGAATTAAATCATACATCATTATGATTACATCAATAACGATATATTTCCAAGAACATAATGCTTGCTTCAATCCATCAATGGATTGAATCAACTTGCAAACCTTGTTTGCTTGTTTTGGTACGACAAAACCGTTAGGATGTTTGATAAACATCCTCATAAAGGTTTCCATTTAAGGAAAACGATTTTGACGTTCTGCTGCCATATTTCATAAATGAAACAAGCAGCATTAGCAAGCATTATCCAAATGGATTTAATCATAGCAACGGATAAAAGGATTCATCGTAATCATCACTATGTTGATGACGATACCCTTTCTGTATAAGCTTAGCTTTATACATTTGTATGTTGATATCCATGTATGTCTTCCTTGAAGACTCATTAGTACCAACAGACACAATGTCTTATGGTACAACAACCAGTGTCCAAACTTGGTTGGTATACATTGAATCCATTTCGAATATTATGGCACTTTGCCATAATAGGTAGTTGATACCTTGTATCACTTCCTCATACGTATTCAGTTTTCTCAATAAGATTGACATCTTTATGAGGTGAGATCAGAAACCCATTCCTCCCAGGTTGTCTTCTGACTCTCTCCAACTACGCAGTTCTTGTGCATTTGAAAATTATGGTACAGGTTCATCCTTGATGAACTGTTTGTGTTTCATTAAGGAATCGGTGCCTAGAATAGTATTACTCTGATTTTCATCGAGTTTTACTATCCTCCCACTTACCACTGCATATAGGTATTCCTCTTAGGAAAACCGCATGGAGAGCAACAATTAAACTGTTCTCTTGTGAGTTATATAAGTACTATACTTTGGTTTCCCTAGGATAACCAATTACATATAGGCACTTATCCTATTTGGGTTCTAGTTTGGTATCATCCAAACGTATGCCTAGCATTCCCAAATATTCAGGAATGAGAAACCCGGTTTCTTTCCTGTTCATATCTAATATGAATTCTATCTAACAGAATTTTATGGAACCTTATTCAAAATAAGTATTGCACTGTTTAATGCTTATCCATTTGAAGGAAAATGGTAGCTCAGAGCGACTCATGATTAACCTTAATGTGTCTAACTCAGTTCGATTTCTCTGTTCGGACAAACCATCAAATTGACTTGTTCCGGGAGGAGTCCTTATTGAAAGAATATTATACTCTTTCAAGTAGTCGAGAAGCTTATTGCTTAAGTATTTTCCATCTCGGTCTTACCGTGACGGTTTAATACTTTAGCAGATCTGTTTATCTACTTCGTGTCGAAACTTTCTAAAAGTTTCTGATTTGCGTTTCTTAAAGAAGCACATAACTATAACATGATGCCACATCCGTAAAGGTTACGAAGTATTATTATCCACCTCTAGCCTAGCTAGATATGGGCCCACTTACGTCACTATGAACGAGGGCTAACAGATCGATGGCACTTACACTTTTACCAAGTAAAAGGTATTTTAGGCACTTTGCCCAAAACTAACTAGATTCGTAGACATCATTTGAATAGAATCCAATCCGTCCTAGTACCCACTCTTCAAAAGTGTGGATATACGAGTCTTGTTTAATGTGTCCCAGACAACACTGCCAGATATAAGTCTTATCTGATCAAATCACTTTGAGCTATTTGTTTGTCATGTTATATGTTTGAGATTTATTTATATTCAAAATATAAATACTGTTATTCACATCTAATGTGTTTATCTCAATATCATCTTTATAGAATAAAACACTTTAGTGTTCTAGAATATAAAGGTATACTCGCAACGAGTTATAATCGATATAAAGATAATGTTTCTAGTCAAACTAGTTACATTATAACAGTTTCCTAATTTAAGTACACACCCGAAGGGTAGTTCCTAAACTTAGGTATCTACGGTTAAAACAGCGACTCTCGTCCCGTTTCTGACTCGCAGAGCGATCTCATCTGAAGTCAGTATCCTGCTTATCAGCAGATGCTGCAAATCAGTACATATTTATGTACCACTATCCAGTATCTAAAATCCAATTTTAATACTAGTAGCGAACATGTTTATGATAAACATACTTGAAGTCAGAGCCTTGCCCTTTCTTATATTCCTTTATGTCTGTCTTGTCCATACGGTAGTCACGCTTCCAGTAACCTCGTTTGCCACATTCTTAGCAGACATCTTGGGATATGTCCTTTGTCTTCCTAGAATACTGACATGACTTTGCCTTAGCCCTTTTCACATCCCAGAAGCCTTCAGCCAACCCTTGGCCTTCTGGGATATCGAAGCAAGATGCGCCTTGCGCCTCTTGCCCTTTTGAAAATTTTGGCTTTGGCTCCTTGAGCATAGCCATTAACTCTCCAAGAGTTTTATATTGCAATTAATGCTTCTAAGATCTAAGTATAGACCTATGAAGATCCTTCAATTTCAACATCATGGTTTAAAGATCTAATCCTTATTTATGACGACGAAATTAAGGAGTCATTGCGGCAAGGTTAACGGATTAAGCACTAAAGTTATCATCACATGAATCATCCAAAGATCATGCTCTACTATTTGCTTAACTCTGGGCTTAGGGCCGAGATGTCATTTTATCAAATAAAATAACTTCTCGGTTTTTCAAGACTATCCTGAGGTTGTATTCCCAATTTGAAAATTAAAGCCGCTTAAAGAACATTTTCACCCAGGATTATGTTTTAGACGCTTAATCTTTCATTTTATCTTGATTCTAATTGTCCAACTATTTAATCAACGATTTCAGGTACATTTAAATATAATGATTACTATAGTCCAACTATATAATCAACTATACTTTTAATTAGTTAAATTCAAGTATATTGATTACTATAATCCAATTATAAAATCAACTATAAATTGAAATAGTTTGAATACAATCCAATTGTTAAATTAAAACAACGTTTGTATATATTGACGAATAATGAAATGAGCGCGTATGGCAAGTATCTAAATGAAATTACAAATCTAATACTTGCCTCCCACTATTTTTCGGCGAGCCTCTAACCCTCTATCGAGTACTCGGGAAACCTAGTTTCCTAGTGGGCTAGGATCCCGTTAAATAACACACAATCTTGACTTTGGCCAACAAATTGTATGATAATTAACTAGGTAGATCTCTAAGATCAATTGGATCCCATCCAATTCCTAGATCCAGTAGGTGGACATCCAAGTCCGAAACATATATCTTATATATACCAATATATCCAATATATTCCCTAACCTTTTTCCTCTGAATCAATTAAGCCTTGGTTTTGGCACAACAAACTTAATGATCCCAGTTCAGTGGAACCCATTGACCTTGGAAAGCTTCGTAATCAATGTCGATGGACAAGAAGTGATCTTGACTTTGACCAAAAAATCACAACTTGGACAAGACACCGATATGGAACAAAGCCTTCATGATTCAAACACATCCGTAATTGAAAAAGGTCTTGACTTTGGCCGACAAACCAATGCCAACTTTGGATCTTAAGTAAGAATCACTCAATGGAAGGAAAAACGCTTATATGTTGTGAGGGTTTTTCGCGTAATTGGCAACTAATTAATTATCTTTGTTAAGGTCTCATCATCATACACCCTTAAACATGCATTCTAAAAGCATAATAAGGCGCGTAAAAAACTTTAATAATGATATACGGATGGATACTTAAAACACATTGTTCCTAGGACAAATCTCTCATTTTCCTCTCTCCCGCTGGCACAACTTCTACCCAATTACATAATACTTTTAAAGAAACCCCATTTACATTAAGGGGAATAGGGGAGAAGAGAAATACAATGAGAAATGAGGTAATAGGCTGGACACGCAGGTCCAATTTAATAAATTCCAAATTTATGACAACAATTTCCAAAATTGCCCTCACCCATCTAATATCCATCTGATATACATTATTCATGCATCGCAATCATGTATTCACACAAGCATGTTATCAATCAATTTAATATAATTAATTAATCTGAATATTAATGACCATCCAATGTTCAAACAACGATTTGATTTTGCGCGAGTCAAACTCGTTTTGCGAATAAGTACTCAAAGTACGAATTCTTGAATTATATTAAACTATAACATTAAATCCAATTTAACATGTATTTAATACTAATTCATTTATTTAATTCCAAATTAAACAATTACACTTTTAAATGCGTCTTTACGACTTAGATTCCAAATCTAACCTAAATGGGTCTCAAAGCCCATTAAACATCCAATGTCGTTTAATTAAAGTCCAATGGGCTTTCAATTAATTTCTTAAGGCGTGGTCTTCGGCAACCAAAGCCCAATCAAAGAATAACCCCATAAGCCTATAAATCAATTTAGGCTCATTTGGCCCAATTAAACTTTAAAGGCCCAATATGTCAAATTTGAACTTTATGGAGTGGTTTAGGCCCAATATGGATCCAATCCATTTGGCCCAAACCTACTTGGCCCAACCAAGTCCATAAGGCCCAAATCCAACAATTACAAGTCCAATTCCAAATTTGGCCCAATTAATTAAATTCCAAAATTCCAATTTCACAATTTAATTACTCAAAGTGTAAGGCCATAAATAATTAACCAAATTAACATTTCCAAAACACTAATCTACTCAATTAATTATGCTTATCATCATCAACTTATGTTTAACACAATTGAATCAAAATCAAACCCATTTCATGCTTCTTTAGTCACGGCCATTTAGGGTTTTAGTAGTCCGATTCCGATTTCAATCCAATTGAATTAAAAATCAACATTACCCAAATGATTCCAACTCATCCAATGAATCAAAATCAAAAAATCACCATGACATAGGGTATTCCAACTTTCGGCCAAACCTTATTATATATTGGGGAAAATTATTCCAAATCAATTTTCATGAAATTGATCACATCCAACTTCAATTAAACATCATTCAAGCATACTCAATCAAACAATTTCATCAAATCATACTCAAATCGATTTTGCCCAATTTTAACCCTAAGTCAATTTTCATGTTCAAATCCACTCTGATACAATTATTGGGTTTCTATTATAGTCCCGGGATCAAATCAAGCAATGAGAATCATATGTGAATACTCAAAGAAATATGGCGGAAACATACTTACATTGATCGGATTGGATGCGACGAAGAACAGAACTTTTTCTTCCTTTGAGTGAAGCTCTCGGCCAATGTGGATGTTTGTCCTCCATGTGTGCTCCAAGCTCCAAGCTTCAACAATGGTGATTCCATGCTCATGAGATGGTTTCCCTATCACCTTGTATGCCTCTAATGTGTGCTAGCACTCTTGATTTTGCAATAAAATCATCATATGCTTCCTGCTAGTTCTCGGCCAAGTAAGAATCAAGAAGAAAAAATGGCTTCAAAAGCCAAAAGGGAGAGAAGAGAGTAAATGGCCTCTTGGCCGAATACATGAGGGAGGGAGAGAGGTGAGAGTTGTGTGTGTTTTGTATATCAAATACACAAAAAATTTGAAAGTCAAATACCATTTATAAAATAATGATATATGTCTTTCAAGCCATCAAATGCTTTCCAACAACTCACATCTACTATTCACATCAAAAGTGACATGTTGTCAATCACTCAAAGTGACAGACATCACATCAATCAAAGTGACTAATAATTTGACGCTTGTTTTGACTTGTGGGCCGCACTTGAATTCAAAATACGAGTGCGCCCGTAAACACTCCCGGGCTCGGATTCGTTAATTCCAAATTAACAAATTTTTCATCACGACGCAATTAAATCAAATTTAATTAAATAATTATGCCAAGTAAAATTACTATTCACATCGCTAACGAATTAATTCTAAATTAACTCGTTCGCCCGAATTAAAATCTATTTTTAATTCCACGTCGAAATCTAATTTCTTTAATATATCGAATATATTATTTCATCGATTAATTCCAAATTAATCATTCTCTCTCTTTAAATAGTATTTTATCTTATGTAAAATATCTCCGTAATTAATCCCAGATTAATTTTCTCTCTCTACTGATTAATCCCAGATTACTAAAGTTGAGTCATACATCATTAGTGAATCTTCAGGAAGTGACCCATGAGATCCCCGGATATGTTGGTAGTAAATCTGGTCGTCAGACTATCCGAACACGTACGCACCTAGTACTACACTTTTACCGATTTACAAGACATGGTTGGCTTCTAGCAAAGCACCGTGTCTACCCAATTCTCCAGAAATATTCTTAAAGGAATATACGATCTATATCAGGCCTAGTATACATAGTATATGTGTATGTCAATCCAGTATCGGATGGTCACGTGCAAGGCCTAGGGCTGGGAATGTGTCTGCCCCGTAGAAGTACATATCGGATCTCTGGTAACTAGTCTCTATAATCGGATAAACATGACCTAGTCATATTATCCCGATAGCTGCAGCATAAAAGAGCACCAGTTCCGTATCCTATGTGATCATCATCTCCACTATGACTGGAGTGATACTTCCATCTCGACATCACACCCAATACACTACGATTCTTAATATACCTAGAATATGCGTACACAAAACCGGTTAAAGCCCTGGACGACCAAAACCAAAGTATATTGATTGTCGCAAGTATTACCGGTGCAAGTCTCGGGTTAAGACCAAATACACCTATCCTGAAGCGGACTACCATAGACACATAGACATATTACCAATGGGATTCCGCGGGGTCTATCCAGAGCGAAGATATTTTTCGTACCATCGGTAAAACACAACCTTCTATCGCACTTGCATAAGTATCCAATACTTAAACATATGAGAACTGTGCTGTTATGCTTCCACAACGCACACAAGTGCAATACTAATCTTTTCCGCATTATCGATGTCCAGTCTCGATAATACTACAACTATGGATGTTTAATGATTAGACTTTTATGGATTGATACTGTCTCATATCATCTTAATCTGGAACTAATCATAAGGACTTCTATCATTTATGTATCTTGGTAATCCAATTACAAATGATAAAATGGCAATTTCCTTCATCACATAGTTAATTTGTACAACAATACCATGATCTGTACAAATAGTGATGCTATGGGTCATAATTATCTAACACATATGTCTGTGGCAGTTGCTATTAGAAAATTTGTAGCATTGGGGCGAAGTTTTTACGGGTGTGGAATAAGTTGTGGAAGTGTTAGAAACTTTAGGTTGAAAAATTGGGAAATCTTGAAAATTAGGGGAAACTCTTCCAAAATTTTGAAAATTTCAAAATGGCCAATAAAAGAACGCGAACCTCAGCGACATCCAGATCGAGTAATGATGCCATAAAATTTGTGTCGGCAACTGCTGAACGTCGATATGAAAAAGAGATGGGACAAAAAATTCCCATTATGGAGAGGGATTTTGACATTAACCCCGGACAGTTTCCTCATATAGATAGAATTATTGCCACCAGGCACTGGCATAAGCCTTGCCAACAGCCTGACCCAGCCTTTATACCAATTGTCCGTGAGTTCTATGCCAATTCTTACGAGCATCAAGCATACCAGGTGTTAGTTAGAGGTTAACAATTGACGTTTGATAGATCCATAACTAATAGGTATTATGGGTTGCCTGATATGGAAATAGATGAATACAGTGCATTAATGGATCATCTAGATATGACTAATATAATATAGAAATTTTGTATCCCTAATATTATATGAGATATGAGTAGCTTTGGGGAATATTTGAAGATGAGCTCACGATATCTTAAGCCCAATATCAGGGTTTAGTTTCATTTCCTTACCTGCATATTGCTGCCAGACACCCATATCACCAATGTAAGCAAAGAACAGATGATGCTGTAATATTCTCTCCTGGAGTTGATCAGGCTCATGCAGATCAGAAATTGGTTGTGCGAACTGTATGGGTTGCGCTAATACTGCATAAATACACATGCAAACTATTAAACACTTAATAGCACACAAAATAAAATACAACGAAAGTAAAGAAAACCAAATAAAAAATAATTGAGTGGGTTGTTTCTCGCTAATGCTAAGTTTAATGTATTCAGCTAGAGAGTGATCATCTTTACCCATGAAAGTGAGATTTCTTTTCCCTCATCATTTTCCTCATCAGATGAGCTAGTGTCGCTATCGCTCCAAGTTGCCTTCATTGCTTTCTTCTTGAAGTGTCCTTTGAATCTCCTCATTGGGAAATCGACAATCACATGACCTATCTTTGCATACTCATATAAATAATCTTATCTTTCTTGTGCTTCTGTATCCAACTCTTCTCATCCAATTGAGATTTTCCTTTATACTTTTCGGATTTGAAGAACTTCTTGGTCAAATGTGCCAATCCATCATCATTATCATCTTCTTCATCACTTGAGCTAGCATCATCCCATTTTCTCAAAAATGACTTAGGGGTTATTATTTTTTTATTTTTTTTATTCTTCTTCCCTTAAATCCATTTTGAGCTCTATCTCATATTCCAATAATTTTCCTGCCAAATTTTCAAATTTCTAATTATTGATATTATTTGATTCCTTGATGGAGGAAATGAAAACTCTATACTTTTTAGGGAGTGACCTGATAATTTTTTTCACTTGATCACTTGAGTCAATGTTTTTCCCTAAAGTGTTAAGTTGATTCACAATCATTGTGAACTTAAAAATCATTTGCTCAATATCTTCATAGGCTTCCATTTTGAAGCTATCCATCTCGCATATGAACCGATTGATCTTTGATTCTTTGACTTGGTTTATACTATTATTGACCATTTCCAAAGACTTCCACAACTCATAAGAATTTCTAAATTTCGGAAGCTTGTTAATTTGACTCTGATCAATCACATAAAGATGATGATAGAGTGTCTTAGCATTAAATGAGGCTTCCTTGAAATCCTCATCGGTCCATTCAAAATACGGCTTTGAAACTCCACATCGTTACTATCCTTCTTCATTGGAATTCTAGTCCCTTTAGTGATCACTTTGAAGGATTGCACATTAACGGAAAGAAGATAGTTGAACATCCTCATCTTTCAATAGCTATAATCAATTCTGGTATAGAATGGAGGTCCAGTGGTTGAAAATCCATCGGCAAGATTTGTTGAGTAGCTTGTAATGTCCATGATCGATTCTTGGATGATTAAGTCTTTTTAAGAATACCTTGCTCTTATACCTATTGGAATTACCTACAAACACACACAACAACAACTCTCTATACCCAAGAGGGGGATGAATTGGTGATGGCCTAAATTTGTAGAAATAAAAATTCTTACCGATTTTACGCTACTAAGGTAGTAACTTTACCAATTAAGCTTAGTGATAAATTTCTCAAATTAATTTATTTAACAATTAATACCCAAAAGTAAGTTTCTAAACAATTTACATATTTAAGATATAAATTTACAATAAATAAAAGAGTTTAGAGTTCGAGAAAATTGACACTGTATTTATAGTGGTTCGGCCAACTCTTTGTCTACGTATATTCCCTCAAGCCACGCTTGAAGATTTCCATTAAATTGAATCCAAAACTTACACCGAGTTTTTTGTGGCTCACTCGCAATCAAGATTTTTATCCTCTAGGTTCACTCCAAACTTTTACACAAGAGTTTTCTAATTGTTCACTCTTAAATCTCTATACAAATTACCATTTTAAGTATACCCACTCAACAAGGGACTTCCCACCACAAGTGTTTGAATAATAAAGTTTACAATATCATTTGGGCACTAAAAAAGATAATGAGGATTTAAGGTGTGAGTTGCTAACCCAAGTAGCTCACTACAAATGATAAGAAGATGTAGTGAGTGAACTTGAGTATGAGAGTGTATGATGATGAAGATTTTGTTTAACTCTCTATTTTTACTTGTTATAAAATATATGAAGGTTGTGTAACTTTGTAAAAATGGATTTGGGTATAATTTATAGAGAAAGTGAAATACTTGCCCATGCTATCTGTCTGAGACTGATATATCGATCTTAGCTAGTATGTCAGTCTGCCAAAACGTAATTATTATATTATCGTTGGAGATTAAAGTGTAATATTGGATTACTGATCGATATGGAGGCATGTATGCCAGTTGGCTCACCGGTATAGGGATCGGTATAGACCGTCTCAGGTTCTAGTGGCTGTGTAAACTCTAACTGACCAGTATGGAGTAGTCCGATTCCAGAGAGCCTGTAAAACTGCCCAAGAGATAACAGGATCACCGGTATGCCGGTGTGGGGGACCAATATGTTGATCACAGTGCATAAAATGCCAGATTTGAAAGTTGAAAATATTTTGCACATGACCCTAATGCATCTAAATAAATATGCATATGACATATGACATATGAGCTTAGAGATTTAAATTATCTACTCACTTTTCAAAGAGAGTCATAAACTAATACCATAAAAGATTTTCATTAATAGGTGCTAATATTCACATTCATTACTCTTTATCAATATGCTTCGATATCTTTTTGTAATGTCCACTGATGCGCGTCGAGGACTTCCTCGTTACATCATCAAAATCTATCTTACAACTATGTCACTAACATATATATCATGACAAATTCTGTAACAAATATGGATATCATGCATGACAATGAATGACCATAAAATAGCTATAACCAACACATTTTGTGGTTATAGGGATTTTATATAAAGCATCAATTGTGAATCAAATAATCCATAAAATAACTTTTACTTGAGCAAGTGGAAATTGTACCTCTGAAATTGTACCTATGCTTCACCCCCAGTGTCTTTAGTTTTTCCAGTGTGAAATCAACTACACCTAATTAAAAATAATTAGAAAATTATTATAACCTCTTATTAAAATAAAAAATATACGTAACACTTAATTTCTATAATTAATCTCTAACATTAGTTTTTTATTATTAAATTATAAAAACAAAATATTTTTGTAATTAAGTTTTTTAAATAAAAAACTTATTATAATAAAAATATATATTAGAATTTTATAAGAACTGTATTAAAATAAGAAACATATTATATTATAATATTATAATTAAAAAAAACTATTAAATTAATAAATCTATTAAATAAGAACCCTATTATAATAAGAAAACATATTGTACTATCTGATTAATTTTTTGATAATATCACATATAATCCTACAATATATAATTTTAATATATATATTTATATATATATATATATATATATATATATATATATATATTATTTATATAATCCGACGTGAATAGTAATTTTCCTTGGCCGTGAGCTTTATCACCATGGAGGAAAATTTTTGTTCTTCGACGCATCCAATCCGATCAATGTAAGTATGTTTCCGCCATATTTCTTTGAGTATTCACATATGATTTTCATTGCTTAATTGATCCTGGGACTATAGTAGAAACCCAACATGGTTGGCTTCTAGCAAAGCACCGTGCCTACCAATTCTCCAGAAGTATTCTTAATGGAATATACAATCTTTGTCAGGCGTAGTATACATAGTATTGCGTATAGCGATCCAGTATCGGATGTCACATGCAAGGCCTGGGGCTGGAATAGTGTCTGCCCCGTACGAAGCATATATCGGATATCAAGCAACTAGTCTCTTTAATCGGATAATCATGACTTAGTCATATTATCCCGATGGTTGCAACACAATAGAGAACCAGTTTTGTATCCATGTGTGATCATCATCTCCATATGACTGAAGTGATACTTCCGTCTTGACATCACATCTAAGACACTACGATTCTCAATAAACCCAGAAGAGGCGTACACAGAACCTGTTAAAGTCCTGGATGACCAAAACCAAAGCGTATTGATTCTCGCAAGTACTAGCGATGAAAGTCTCAGGTTAAGACCAAATACACCTACCCTGATGCGGATTCCCATAGACACATAGTCACACTACCAATGGAATTCCGCAGGGTCTATCCATAGCGAAGCTGTTTCCGTACCATCGGTAAGCATAACCTCCTACCCCGCACTTGCATAAGTATCCAATACTTAAATATATGAGAACTATGCTGTTACACTTCCATAACACACACAAGTCCAATACTAGTCTATTATGTATTATCGATGTCCAATCTCGATAATACTACGACTATGGATGTTTTAATGATTAACCATTATGAATTGATACTGTCTCATATCTTATCAATTCGGAACTAATCATAAGGACTTTTACCA
The DNA here is from genome assembly GCA_019454045.1 of Zanthoxylum bungeanum. Classification (NCBI taxonomy): domain Eukaryota; kingdom Viridiplantae; phylum Streptophyta; class Magnoliopsida; order Sapindales; family Rutaceae; genus Zanthoxylum; species Zanthoxylum bungeanum. The sequence goes on from SKCR01015500.1 coordinate 79,336, forward strand.
TTTATATATCCAAGTAAATAAATTACAAAATGATAAAAGGCAATTTCCATTGCTACATAGTTAATTTGTACAAAAACCACAATGTCTTTTACAAATAGTGACTATGGGTCATAACTGTCCAACAAATTACTCATTTTCTCATTCGATGTTCTTGATCCAATTAAGATTGGGTTCTCTTGGTTGGAAAAAAGTTCTTATATACTTAATTTGTCATTCTCCTTGATAATTTATTTTGTTTCTCCACCTACATGTTTACGTTTTTCAGTTGCGTGTCCTCATTTACGTGATATCCTTTTGCATCAACCTAAGTGAATGCAAACTCTTAGATGTGGGCTGCTATCAAGAACAATCGTTTACACTATTATTTATAGTGTGCACTGTTATAAATTCTTCAAATATAAGTTTGGATGTAAGAGGGATATGTCCCTTGAATGGTACCTTATGGGGACATATCCTCCAAATTAGAAGAACACTCATAGGCTTTAAATGGTGAATGGAATGGTATAACCCTTGGGAGGGTTACACCCCAAACCAAAGGGTGCCCTTAAGGCACCCTTCCATGTCTATTTAAAGGGGTTTCGAAGTTCATTTTAAACATCTAGAATGACATTAGTCTTGAGTCAATTCAATTTCATCTTTTGAGTAAGAGAGAGTTTCCACCATTTTTCTACTTCGAGATCTTGTTAAGGAGTGCCCCTTGAACTAAAGGAACCCAAGTTATCTTGAGAGGACATTAGCCACAAAATTCATAGAGCATGTTTAAGATATATAAGCATAGCAATCTTAAGAACTTATTATTAGTATTTTTGTGTTGCAAAATCTGTCCAAACATGCAAAAGTGGCGTGGATGTGAATTGTGCACTGCTCCGTTTGTTTATCTAAAAACATCCTTTTGTTCAAATTCTCATAACATCAATTTTGAGAATATAATGAACAGATGGTGAGGAAAAAAAATTTACCTCGAATTGTTTACATGTTTAAGTATATTTGAATCCTGAAAAGCCAATTGGACATATATATAAGGTTTGTTTCTGTTATCACCGTATTTTGCAAAGTTAAAATGATGTAGTGGGGGAAACAATTGTATGATTCACGCATGAAATTGGAGGGATGTGTCAGAAATGAAAACTAAATTGATGAAATCTGCAATCTGGAATTGCATGCATGCTTTGGTTGAATTTATTGCTGTAATTTTTTTATGTTTCATATTTAGTGTGATGAAACAAAGTCATGTGTATACATTACATGTTTTGTTAAATCAAAGGGTGTTAGAAAAATTGGTGTTCTTTTAGATTTTAGATTTTATGGAAGTTAATATTTTCAACCACCCAGAAATGAAATTAATAATAATAAGAAATATTTTTGATCCTCTGAAACGATTTCTCGAAAAAAAAAAACAACAAACAAGTGGCGCACTGTTTGCATGCAGCAGCTTTACATGCATGAACAATAATCTACAGGTAATAGGCATGATTATTGTGCACAATAAGGCATAAGCAATTTGTATGATCAGCGTGAGGAGCCATCATATGCAATTGGATTTTGATGAAGCCGAACAGTCACGGCTCTTCACATTAGCTATCTAGGATTTATTTAATTAAAAAAAAAATCTTATAATAAAATTATAAATTTGGTATTATAGAATATACATAATTATATTAACTTAGTAAAACCATATACTGAATTTTGTAAACTTGGTAGTATAGGTTTAAGTTAATATTTGGGTATTCAATTATCACAAGCATACATCTAGTCTTTAATGTGTTAAAATTGAAAGTTATTTGTTTGTTGCATACTTGGTTGAGAATTAAAAGTGTAATCTTACACAAGTAATTTCATCTAATCTTTGATTGATACATACACATATACACATGTATATTACACATATTGAGTATTGTATTGTGAAATTTAAAGTGATATACTAAAGTTTGAATGGTTAAGAGATTCTGTTGAGCAAGTGTTAAGGATATTCTGTCAAAAAGGCAATAAGAGCCTAAGTGGTCAGAGACTTAAGTGGTTACTTGATAAGTGCATGAAAATGTACTTTGAAACGTCACTTATCTAGGTTTATTGTTAAGTATTTAGTTATATATTTTATATTTTATTACATAATTTCTATCGTTATATTAATTTAGAAATATTTATTATTTAGACTAATTTAGTGATTTTTATTTGTAGGAATATTAATACATGGATCATGGGACAATTACAAGTGTTTAGGGGCCATACTAATGCATAGGACGCACACAGGAGTCGAGAACGCGAAAAGCAGGAAGCCACTGGCGCCATACTCCCATACAAAATCCAGAGAGCCAGGCGCCACCAAAATAGAGAAGAAATCGTGACTTTGAGAGAGAAAAGTCAAATTGGAATTGTTGATTGCTTACAAGGGGTTTACGTGAAAGAAGGAAAAGGAAAGCATCACGTGGGGCCACAATTTGAGAGAAGGTGGAGTGAAGAATAATAATTAAAAAAGAGAGAAACAAAGTGAGTTGTTGACTATAATAGAAACAAGCATGCAACGTGGGCCCAAGTGCTTAGACTACTAGGTTTAAGTTTTTTCACACTATAAAAAGCAGCTTAGGGCTGCGTAAATGGGGGCTCTCCATGCGTGAAGCAGCTTAGGCTAATGCGAATAAAATAGCAAAAATATTCAGAGGCTGCGCGGAGAGTGCCGAGAAGAAAGAGAGCAGTGCCGAGAGTTCATAGAAGAAAACAGAGCCTAGAAGTCGGGACACGGAGCCGTGATGATTCAGAACAATATTTATCTCCAATCCGGGTTATTTTTATTTCTTTTATGGGGAACTAATCCCCTTGGGAAAGCCAGGGATGAACTCTAGTGTTGGATTTTACTATTTGTGTTTTTGATTTCTACAAACCTTTTAATCGTTTAATAAAATTGATGGTTATTATTTTCTATTATCGTTCGATTTATTAATCCAGAAATTATGTTTTGTCAAATCCCATATCGATCCAGTCATGCTTCTTTTATGTGTGGTTTGCGAATTTAATTGTGACTGGTAAGGTCGTTTTATGTGTTGGTCTTCTGCTGCAGTATTGCCTGAGGGTATATTGTCGACGTTAGATAGCTCGTAACGATGACTTTTGTGTGCTATTAACATAGATAAAATAATCATTAATTACCTTAGAATTTAATATGCGTAGAATTGAATATCTTCCGGTTGTTGGTTTGGGATGTGAAACCTTAAATTGTGTAATAAAAAGGAATCAATAACTAAATATAGGAGTTCGATGCAAGAGGATTGCCGAAGCTTTGTCATATCTCTCTGCTGTTATCTTTTATTACCTTTCCATTATTTTATTTATCTTGAATTTAATTACCAATTTTTATCGTTTTATTTATTAAGTTACCGTTAACGTTTTTGTTTCAGTAAATTAGTTCTTGTAACCTTATCTCTAAGGAATCGACACCCCAATTATACTGCAATAACCGCGAGTTATTTTTGGGAGTAATCAAAACTTGGCGCCGTTGCCGGGGAGACGGTTTACAAGCAAAAGGACCAGGTTTGCTTAGTCAACAACGAAGTGGTAACTTCGTTCCATTTTTTTATTATTAATTTTTTATTTTATTTTATTCATTTATTATTTGATTATTTATTTTCTTTTAGTGTTTTAGTTCTTATATTATTTTTAATTAGTTCATTTTATTATTAGTATTTTTTTTCTAGTCTTTTACTTTAGTATTTATTTTAGTTGTTTTATTTCTGTTTTAGTTTTAGTTAGATTTTAAGTTTTAGTTTATTCTTTTTATTTATTTATTTATTTTATTTCTCGTATTATTTGAGCTTCAATTGCATGTCTAGACGTAGGGATATATTTGGTAGATTTGTTAGGGCTGAAGAGGAAAGCTCAGATTCTGACAACATATTTGAAAATCATTTTTCTACACCATCCGCGTCTAGCGCACATAATATGAGTGGATACGAGAGACCACCTAGGAGGACTCTTGAAGAGTACCTCCACCCAACTCGCACAGCTACACCTTCGTGTATCATGTTTCCTCCTAATGCACCACCCGTAGATTTTAAACCTGAGATGATACAGTATCTCCCAACCTTCCATGGTTTGGAGAATGAAAACCCCTATGTGCACATTAGAGAATTTGAAGAGGTAGTAGCGACCTTCCATGACCGGTTTGGAACCACTGACACAATCAGACTTAAGTTTTTCCCTTTTGCCCTTAAGGATAAAGCTAAGAGTTGGTTGTACTCTTTAAGACCTAGGTCAATAGGATCGTGGGGCGAGAAGACCCAGGCATTCTTCGACAAATACTTCCCACACCATAAGACAGATGCCCTGAAAAGAAAAATCTCTACCTTCTCCCAAAGAGACAACGAGACCCTTTATCAAACGTGGGAGCGGTATAAGGACTTGTTAGCTAGTTGCCCTCACCATGGATTTGAGAGTTGGTATTTAGTTAGTTACTTCTATGATGGATTGACACCTAGGGAGCGCCAATTCGTTGAGACGATGTGCAATGGTAAATTCATTCGAAAGGACCCTGATGAGGCGCTCGAATATTTAGATGACCTAGCTAAGAAATCTCACACTTGTACTGGACCCAATGCCGTAGATAATACTGATAGGACATACACTTCTTCTAGCAGAAGCATACATCACGATAAGGAACATGATAGTCTTAAGGCACAAGTTGAGCTATTGACCAAACAGATAGAAGCCTTAAAAGCCAAAGATAGCAAGACTATATATTCAGTAGCCCAGCTAGAATCCTAAGAGCGCCTTATGTATGATGAGATTAGGGGACCATATGAGGAACAATGCCATAACTTAGGGATGTACCAGAAGTCTTATACCTCATATTTAGACACATATAATCCTAGTTGGCGGAACCACCCAAATCCTAGTTGGAAGTAAGAGTCTCATCAGCCGAGTCAAACACTACCACCCATAAGTTACAGTACCTCACAGTGTTACACACCTATTATTCCTATAAATTCTTTAGAGGATACCGAGCATGCATTTGTAGAGACCCAAAGCAAAACCAATCAAAGGATTGAGTCGTTGATATCTCAGATAGCTGAAGACCAAAAGGAAATTAGGAGTCAAATCTCTAAATTGACTAATGTCCTGAGTGTACAAGAACAAGGAAAATTCTCATCACATACTCAACCTAATCCACTAGGTCAGCACATGACACAGGCTAATCATGAGGTATCCAGTATAAGAGGTGTTAATGCCATAGTCACTAGGAGCGGTGAAGAGGTAGGGATACAGAATACTTACAACACCATAGGTGACACTAAAGATAATAGTGTTAACACTTCTCAGGTAGAAGAAATGCCACATTTCCTAGATAGGATACCCTCTCCACATTTTCTATCGTTATATTAATTTAGAAATATTTATTATTTAGACTAATTTAGTGATTTTTATTTGTAGGAATATTAATACATGGATCCTGGGATAATTGCAAGTGTTTAGGGGCCATACTAATGCATAGGACGCACACAGGAATCGAGAACGCGAAAAGCAGGAAGCCACTGGCGCCATGGCGCCATACTCCCATACAAAATCCAGAGAGCCAGGCGCCACCAAAATAGAGAAGAAATCGTGACTTTGAGAGAGAAAAGTCAAATTGGAATTGTTGATTGCTTACAAGGGGTTTACGTGAAAGAAGGAAAAGGAAAGCATCACGTGGGGCCACAATTTGAGAGAAGGTGGAGTGAAGAATAATAATTAAAAAAGAGAGAAACAAAGTGAGTTGTTGACTATAATAGAAACAAGCATGCAACGTGGGCCCCAAGTGCTTAGACTACTAGGTTTAAGTTTTTCACACTATAAAAAGCAGCTTAGGGCTGCGTAAATGGGGGCTCTCCATGCGTGAAGCAGCTTAGGCTAATGCGAATAAAATAGCAAAAATATTCAGAGGCTTGCGAGAGAGTGCCGAGAAGAAGAGAGCAGTGCCGAGAGTTCATAGAAGAAAACAGAGCCTAGAAGTCGGGACACGGAGCCGTGATGATTCAGAACAATATTTATCTCCAATCCCGGGTTATTTTTATTTCTTTTATGGGGAACTAATCCCCTTGGGAAAGCCAGGGATGAACTCTAGTGTTGGATTTTACTATTTGTGTTTTTGATTTCTACAAACCTTTTAATCGTTTAATAAAATTGATGGTTATTATTTTCTATTATCGTTCGATTTATTAATCCAGAAATTATGTTTTGTCAAATCCCATATCGATCCAGTCATGCTTCTTTTATGTGTGGTTTGCGAATTTAATTGTGACTGGTAAGGTCGTTTTATGTGTTGGTCTTCTGCTGCAGTATTGCCTGAGGGTATATTGTCGACGTTAGATAGCTCGTAACGATGACTTTTATGTGCTATTAACATAGATAAAATAATCATTAATTACCTTAGAATTTAATATGCGTAGAATTGAATATCTTCCGGTTGTTGGTTGGGATGTGAAACCTTAAATTGTGTAATAAAAAGGAATCAATAACTAAATATAGGAGTTCGATGCAAGAGGAATTCCCGAAGCTTTGCCATATCTCTCTGCTGTTATCTTTTATTACCATTCCATTATTTTATATCTAAAAATTTAATTACCAATTTTTATCGTTTTATTTATTAAGTTACTGTTAACGTTTTTGTTTCAGTAATTAGTTCATGTAACATTCTCTCTGAGGAATCGACACCCCAATTATACTGCAATAACCGCGAGTTATTTTTGGGCGTAATCATTACTCCTGACCCCCATCGTCCTCTGGGAATATTTCTTATCTACTTTTCATAAGAAACCTTAGTCGAAATCAAGGACTTGTGTTTATTGGTACTTATGTCCAATAGAATAACAAGTGGAAACTTGGTATATCATTTGAACAAGATCATTTGTTGATCGTTGTGGAAATTATCTTTTGTAGACTAATTGACCACTATTGGTTTTTCCTGTTACATATGGCTAATGGAAACATCACAGTACCGGTCTCTCATGGAGAAAAAACGGAAAATTTTGGTGGGGTAAACTTTAAACAAGGGAAGAGCAAAATGCGATTCTACCTGACAACTCTCCAGTTGGGTAACTTCCTTAAAGATCCTTCGGGTCTTGTGGAGGGTGAATCGGAAACAACCAAGGAACTTCGAGAACAGACTTGGTTGTCTGGAGACTTCCTGTGCAAGAACTACCTTTTGGGTAGACTTGACAATACCTTGTACAATGTGTACCAAGGCATGTCTTCTGCGAAGATTCTCTGGGAATCTCTCGAGAAGAAATACAAAACAGAGGATGTCGGTCAAAAGAAATTTGTCATAGGTAGGTTCCTGGACTACAAGATGGTAGATTCAAGAATAGTGATGTCTCAGTTGGGTGAACTGCAGTTGATCATTCATGAAATGCAGGATGAAGGTATGAAACTCTGTGAGACGTTTCATGTTTCCACTATAATTGAAAAGTTGCATCCATTATGGAAGAACTTCATGAGATATCTGAAAAACAAGAAGAAGTGGATGAGCCTTGAAGACCTTGTAGTTCAATTGAGAATCGAATAGGACAACAAGATGTCTGAGAAGGCCAGATACAAGACTATGTAGTCTAAGGCCAACATCATTGAGGGTGTAAAGGGTAGCAAGAGAGAAAGAAAAGTGGAGCTAACTCTTCCCAAGCAAATAAGAAGTTCAAGAGAAGTGCTACAACTATGGAAAGAGCGATCATATGGAAAAGGACTGCAGAAACAAGAAGCCTCAGGACAATGGCAAGAAAAAGAAAAATGAGGCCCATGTCACTAAAGATGAGCAGCTGACTGATGAGATTTCAGAGATGAACCTATCAGCAGTGGTAATTAAAGCCAATTTGGTTAGGAATCCGAGAGAATGGTGGGTAAACACTAAGGCTACTTTTCATATATGTGCAGATACCAAGCTATTTTCCTTGTATCAGAAGGTCGATTGCGGTGATCATCTGATGATGGGAAACTCGTCTACCTCTAGGTTAGTTGGACAAGGCATAATGGTTCTGAAGATGACATCCGGAAATGAGCTTAGATTGAAGAATGTATTGCATGTTCCAGATATTCGGAAGACTTTGTCTCGGGCTCTCTCCTTAGCAAGCCTGGTTTTAAGCTTGTCTTTGTTTCTGATAAATTTGTATTGACCAAGAATGATGTGTATATAGGATCTCACCGAGGGCCCTTTCAAATTCAATGTAATGACTGTCAATTGACACATTGCTACTAATAAAGCTTCAACTTCTGCTTATATTATTCAGTCACAAAATGTATGGTATGGAAGGTTAGGACATGTTAATTATGATATAATACGTAAATTAATTAACATAGACCTTATACCTAAATTTGTAATTGCTAGCCAACATAATTGTGAGCCATGTGTTGAAGCAAATATACATAGAACATCATTTCATTTCATAAAATGAAGTTCGAACCCTTGGAACTTGTACACACTGATGTGTGTGATATGAATATTGTGGAAACAAGATGTGGTAAAAAGTACTTTGTCACTTTTATCGATGATAGCACAAGATTCTATTAGTGTATTTGTTGAGAAGCAAAGATGAAGCTATTGAGAGCTTTATACACTATAAGAACGAAGTTGAAAATCAACTTGGCAAGAAAATCAAGAGAATTAGAAGTGATAGAGATAGTGAATATGTATCACCATTCGGTGAATATTGTTCCGTGCACAGAATTATTCACGAAACCACTGCTCCTTATTCTCCTCAACAAAACGGGATTGTTGAGCGCAAAAATCGAACATTGAAGGAAATGATGAACGCCATATTGACAAGTTATGGATTACCCCAGAACTTATGGGGGGGAAGCCTTGCTTTCCGTGAACTACGTTCTAAATAATCTTTCTCACAGAAGATTGGACAAGACACCATATGAGTTGTGGAAAGGTCACGTACCTTCCTACAAATACCTAAAAGTGTGGGGTGTCTTGCCAAAGTAATGGTTCATAAACCTAAGAAGGTTAGAATAGGACGCAAAACTGTTGATTGTATATTCATTGGATATGTTCGCAACAGTAGTGCGTATCGATTCTTCTTACATAAGTCTAAGATTCCTGACATCAATCCGAATATGATAATTGAGTCAAGGAATACGATATTTTTTGAAAAGATGTTTCCTTGTAAGGAAAGACAAAGAACAGAGTCTCTCAAAAGAATGATTGATACTGTCAAAGATACTATCAAAGACAGTGATCAGGTTGACCAAGAATCAGATCAACGTGCAAATATTGAGACAATCGAACCTAGACGTAGCAAAAAAACTAGAACGTCTAAGTCGTTTGGTCTCGAATTTCTGACATACTTGTTAGAAAATGAGCCTCAAAGCTATAAAGAAGCTATATCTTCTCCGGAGGCACCTCTATGGAAAGAGGCTATTAACAGTGATATTGATTCAATCCTATAAAACCATACTTGGGAGTTGGTTGATCTTCCTCCAGGTTGTAAGCCACTGGGCTACAAATGGATATTCAAACGGAAGATGAAAATGGATGGATCAATAGATAAGTACAAGGCAAGACTTGTCATAAAAGGTTATAAACAAAATAAAGGCCTTGATTACATGGAACAACCAGAAGGGTTTAATGTTCCTGGACAAGGCAGAAGGTGTGCAAACTTGTAAAATTCTTGTACGGATTAAAACAAGCACCTACAATGGCATGAGAAATTTGAAAAAGAGATGTTGTCAAATGGGTTCAAAACCAATGAGTGTGATAAGTGTGTGTACACCAAATCAACTCAAAAAGGATATGTCATTGTGTGTCTATATGCTGATAATTGGTAGTAATCATGAAATTATTTAGTCTACAAAAAAACATATTATCCAGCAAATTTGATATGAAAGATTTGGGAGTAGCTGATGTGATCATAGGAATTAATATTTCTAAGACATCAGACGGATATATATTATCTCAGACTCATTACATTGAGATGATACTTGAGAAATATAACAAATGGGATCTAAATATGGCTAGAAACCATGTGGACCTAACTCTTCATCTATCAAAGAATACTGGCTCAAGCGCAATTAGAGTATTAGAGAATAATCAGAAGTCTGATGTATCTCACGAATTGCACACGACCTGATATCGCTCAAGCTGTGAATAGACTGAGCAGATATACGAGTAATCCAGGACATAACCACTGGAAAGCCATAGTAAGAGTTTTGAGGTATCTGAAAGGAACTTCAAAATATAGGCTACTTTACGAGATATATCCTGCTATTCTATAGAGATATAGCGATGTTAACTGGATATCTGATACAGTGGATTCCAATTCTACGAGTGGATTTATTTTCACACTTGGTAGTGCAGTCGTATCATGGATATCCTCGAGGCAAATATGTATTGTCCGGTCTACTATGGAATCAGAGTTCATAGCATTAGACAAAACAGCAGAAGAAGCAAAATGGCTTAAAAACTTCTTGGAGGATATTCCTAGTTAGCCAAAACCGGTGCCAGCTATAAGTATACATTGTGGTAGTCAATCGGCTATTGGGAGAGCCCAAAATATAATGTATAATGGTAAGTCTCGACACATATCACGCATACGTCGAAGACATAATACCATACGTCAACTTCTCTCAAGTGGCATAATATCGATCAATTATGTTAAGTCGAAGGAAAACCTAGCGGATCCACTAACTAAAGGTTTACCTCGAGAGAAAGTTGAGAAGTCATCGAGGGAAATAGGCTTGAAGCCTATAAATTAAGAATTGTCACCGTGGAAACCCAACCTAGCTGACTGGAGATCCCAAGATCTATGTTCAAAAGGGACAACTGAAACTTTGTGCAATTCAAAATGAGCACTGAAGAGTTTAGTGCTCTTTCCCATTCCGATAAGGACGCCAAGTGTTGTCTGTCACGATTTGGATAAGCTGAGACTTTTAATAATCACTATATTATGAGATGAGTTCTAATGGGGGTAAAGGTATATTACCTCTTCATAGTAAATCACATGTTTCAAGTAAAAAGTGAGGTCGTTTCCATGGGATTTTATAGGCTGATTTCCCTAAAGTGCTTGATGAATCTAGAACTGTTGTTCATGAATGAAATGAACATAATCGTAGAACGGGAAATAGTCGAAGTAAAGGTGTGTGTCTGTAATTATCTTGGTTTACACCAACGGTAGAACAGTTCAAGACTGTTTTCCAAGTAAATCTGATTGTCAGTCACTAGGAAATGTTCAAGGTGAAAGCTACCTATTTCGATGAAGATTTAGTTCACGGAAACTCTATCAAGTGTCTGCATGCATATTTGGAGAATTGTGGGGGATTGTTATAAATTCTTCAAATATTAAGTTTGAATGTAAGAGGGATATTTCCCTTAGATGGTACCTATGGGGACATGTCCTCCAAGTTAGAAGAACACTCATAGGCTCCAAATGGTGAATGGAAGGGTATAACCCTTAGGAGGATTACACCTTAAACCAAAGGCTGCCTTTAAGGCACCCTTCCATGTATATTTAAAGGGGTTTTGAAGTTCATTATAAACATCCAAAATTGCATTAGTCTTGAGTCAAATCAATTTCGTCTTTTGAGTAAGAGAGAGTTCCCATCATTTTTCTAGTTCGAAATCTTGTTAAGGAGTGCCCCTTGAACAAGAGTAACCCAAGTTATACTGGGAGGAAGTTAGCCACAAAATCCGTAGAGCACCGAGGCGGGCCTAATAAGTTATTAAGGACAAATAATTACTCGACTTGGTATTCTTTTCTTGTTCATACACAAATTAATTTCAGGTTTGTTTAAGACCTTTGATTTATGTAATGCATACATGATATTTATTGTTTATTATTGTTCTTTTATGAATTATACATGTTTAAGATATATAACAACAAATCCTGCATAACATGCACAGGCTACTATTTTATTATATATGTTGCATTAATATTTTTTTCGATGTTTAGTAGAGATGGTATCTTCACAAATTTTACAGGCACATGTTTTTCATGTGTTGCTTTTACTAATATTATTATATGATTGGTGAATGTATACCTGACAAATTCATGAAAACAATCTATGTACCAAAAGTAACCAATATTTTAGCACAGAGATTGGAGTAATGATATTGGATTCTCGACAGTTTAATTTTAAAAAAAAAAAAAAAGGGCAGCAAATCACTTTAAGAGTGATTTAAGCGATTTATGATTAATCACAATTAATCAGGAATCGTAAATTTGACATTTCACATTATTGACAATAAAAGATATATTTCAAAAAGCATCTCTCAATATCATCCAAAATCCACTAAAAATCATACATTATGATGAACAAAGGCTAAATAATTTAAGAATTTTTAGTCAAGTCAATATGAATATTTGAATAGGGATGGTAAAAATTTATCTTTATTTAAGAACATATAATAAAGTAAGGATCCTACTATTATTACCTTGATAATAATTCGTTTAACTCAAAATATATTCTCATCTTTTTCATCATTTTTAATTGAATTATTATATTTTTCAAACAAAATTATCAACGAAAACAAATTAAAAAATTAAAAATAGAAATCAATCGATTTTTACATAAATGAAATCGACTGATTAAATAGTCAAAATTAAGAAATTATTTGAGAATAGAAATTTAAGATTCTTCATTATGAGGTATGGTCCGGACAAAATTTTTAAAAGAGATGTACGAAAATTTATTTCATAATTAATATTGTCATAAATTATTAAAGGTTACGTAGATGATTTAGATTTAGTGTTGAATTCAGTTAACTTTTTAATAATTTTCTATTATGCATACTTTAGTAGTGAAGGGGGGTTTGTCGCTATGCCTATGGTATCGGCGACCATGAAATTGTTGGACGAACAGTTCGTAGAGAGTACGGATAACTCATGGGGACTAACCGAAGAAAGAAACAGTCACTACCAAGTATAAGACACTGAGAATGATTTAAGGCCGCATTACACCTCTCATAATGTCTGGTCTGAAACCTATTTAGGTTCGGAATGATCTCACTAGGGGTGTGCATTAATCAATTTTAACCAATTAATCGAACCATTCCGACCTATTTTTTATAACGGTTAGGTTATTGTGATTAAATCAATTTTTACGGTAAAATTTTTTAATTTTTTTGGTTATTCGATTCGGTTACGGCTATGAGATTCGTATAACCGAACCGACTGATTAACCAAAATATATATGCTTCAAAGCCCTAAATAAGTAAATAATAAAATTTCATAAATCGATTGTTAGATAAATTGTTAAAACCGAAAATTATTAAATTATTGGCTATTAAGAAACCTAAAATTTCATAATATTGGGTTAAATATTAAATTTGATGACTATGAATTTATATTTGCGTTAAGAGTTGATGAAATTATATTTGTTGGACTGGTTAATAACCGAATTAATCAAAACCGACTGAAATATAATGGTTAAATTGGTTAATAGTTATCTGTCATAATATGGTTAAATCGGTTACACATTTACTTAATCGAAAAATTTTGGTTCAGTTAAAAAATCAAAGATTAACCGACCGAACCGAACGATGCACACTTCTAGGTATCACCATGTCATATAATACAATATCACTGTAGGAACATGGTACAGATGTGAGCGACGCTGTTAGGGCTCGCGGCAGAGAATAAAGGAGTCACCACCCAGTATGAACTGGAAAATAATTTAAGGCCGCACTTACCTCTCGCAAGGGAAGACCTTAAACCGTTGGGTTCGGAATGGTCCATTACTCATGCCAATTATAATGAAAGGATTTATTCAATAGTATAACCAAGCCTTATGCAACACATACAAGATAATTTAATCAACACACATGTTTGCACACCCATAAACATAAATAAATAAAAAAGAAGACAAATGCATAATTCCATAGACATAATAAATAAAGAAGTGCAAAAATGTAAATAAATAATAATAATCGAAATGCTAATAATAATGGCAGATAATCCAGTGCATAATATAAAAGAAATGATTAAAGAAGCAAACATGCATAAAATATGATGACATGAGGTATGTTAACTGTATGTGCGTTCGTGTAGCATTTGGAAACGCATTCAAACAGTAAACAGAATGCATGTGTTTGTATAGCTTTCAGAAACGCGTTCGAACAAAAATGAGGCAGAATGCATGCGTTCGTGTAGCGTTTGGGAACGCGTTCGAATGAGATTACCAAAATGGTATCTAAAATGATAAAAACACATGCGCGAGAGTTTTTCAAGCTATACGTGGAGTTGTATCCCAAATACAGACCACACTACCGTCCATTTGGATCCAGCTACGAAATTTATGTCTGGTTTCCATCCGATATACCGCGTGAGGCAACACTCAAGCATTAACACAGTATGAATGCGAAGTAAAAAATGAAAAATGACAACAAGAAGGCGAATAACAAGATCAACAGAAGAATGGTGTGACCAAGAGCTTTGGCCAACGTCTATATGGGATCTTGTATACCCGGCGCGGAAAATATTATGGTAAAGGTAGCCTTTAGGTATTTCCCTCAAATGGAGGACTTTAATCCAACGTGATTACCCATGCGCAACAAATGATTATGTAAAAGTAAATAGACGGAATAACATGCAGAAAGTAAATGACAGAATAATAAAATATATGCGACCAAGGTCGACATCTATATGGGACTTCGTACGCCCGATTGAACGTACTTCATATTCAATCAAGTATACTTTGTCTGACGCGGTAAAACATCGTTATAAAGATAGCCGTTAGGCATTTCTCTCAAATGAATGACCTTTAATCCAACGCGACCAGCCCATGCGCACTAGATTAACAATGCATAACTAAATAAAGCAATAACATGCGAAAGGTAAATAACGGAATAATAAAAGAGATACGACCAAGGCTAACATCTATATGGGACCTCGTATGCCCGATGGAAGGTATTTTCACATTCAATCAAGTATACTTCGTCCAACGCAGTAAAACATCGTGGTAAAGGTATGTACGGGTTTTACTGCGGATATCCGGTAACGCAGCGGAAATAGTGGAAAATCAAATTTTACGATTTAAAATTTTTTTTCAGATTAATGAAATAAACTTATTTATTTCATTATCCAATAATCAAATTATGAAATAAAATACTATAAATCAAATTTATGTGAATTTACGGAATTGCCCTTAAATAAAGTATTTTATTCATTTTAGTACGAAATTATTCAAAACAATTTTGAATGATTCTAAATCATTTCTAATATGAATTTAACATATCCCAAATGTTAAAATACAATTGGCAACAAAAATCCCAAAATTACTCACCAAGGTCGTGAGCCTCATTGAAGGGGATTAAGTGCATTTTGCACTTCCATTATTCAAAACACATGCAAATGAAATCCAATCAATATAAGATTTAATATATATCATATACACATCCAAATACACCATATAAATGAAAAGCCCCAAATTTGGAAGTGGTCTCAAAACCTAATTTTTCAATTTCTTCAAATTGGACAAATTAGACCAAATTAACGAAATCCAATACTTCAATCATGTTTCTTCAACGCCAATCAAGCCTCACCACAATGAAACAACTATAGAACAATTGTAGGTCATTTAAGAGTGGGTCAATAACTCTATAATGGAAACAAGGTTCTAAAACCATGAAAAGAATGCTAGTTAACATCTCATAAGCATTCTATAAACTTCATACATCCTCAACCCTTTATCAAACTTTATCCACCAAAAATACAAAGAATAAAGAATGGAAAAACTCAAGAACATCACAAGGTGAAGCCCACAACAAAAGGAACATTTTTCTCTCTAATGTAAGGTTGGAAATACTTACTAAATTCCAAGCTTTTCTTGGTTTTGCCTTTCTTCTCTCAAGCTTCCTTTTCTTTCTTCAATTGAGTTTTTATTAAAGTGTTGATGGTTATCTAACCCTAAAATAAAAGAAACAATATATACTCCTTCATTTGGCCTTTGGCCGAATTTTGTATACAAAAATATCAAGATATTTTCCTTTTTGTTTCAATTAATTTTAACTTTACAACTTGCTAACTTTAATCATGAAACCATTAAATGAATTAAAGTTAGTCAACAATTACAACTCAAGCCATTATTACAAATATCATAACCAAAAAATATCTTTACTTTAATTAATTAAATAACAATTAATTAATTAATTAATTATAATAATATTAAATATATGTATTATATTTACATAAATATTAAATATTAAATACATATATATATATATATATAATATATATATATATATATATATATTTATGATATTAGTCAAATATCTAATTTGACAATTAATCAATGTGTATTTAAATTAATCTAACATTAATGTAAATACACAAAAATTAAGGAAATGACTATTAGGTCCCTACACCTGTATTTTGCGTTTACCTTTAAACGACTTTATAAATAATCAATATTATTTATTAATGTTGCCCTAGTGCTCTACGAGTATGTTTCATTAGTGAGACTCTCTAGATTCAGGCATATCCGTCACGAAATCCAATTTCGTGTCCATAATTTATCGACCCATAAATTATGACGATCACGGATAAACTCGCTGAATCAAACAGGTCGAGGTCATGGAAAATGTATAATTCCTTCGTCACAGGTTACCGGATAAATCCCAGAGATATAGATGTAAATGTCAAATCTCTATAGGGATTATCCAGTCAACTATTCTATTAGCAATCTCAAAAAGAACAGTTAGAACTATCTTCTAAATTATACCACGGGCCCATGGTTTTTATCTGATTGCTAATCATGTGGACTACCTATGCTCTGATACACATAGCTGACGGATCCTATCTCGATACACACAGGACACCCTGAGGATCTATCTACACCCAACGAACAGACGGAGGTCTGATATTAATAGATCAGTGACGAGACTGCCATCTAAGTGTAGAAGATATCTCATGTGCCCACAGTGACATCTCAAGTCTAAGAATCACAAGTGCTACTCAACCCGATAAGATTCTTATTGACGTTGGTGTACCATCCATTAAGAATCTTTAGTGAGTCGTTCAGTGTTTATCCGCTATAAACACCTACATGTCTATACTAGTCTCCAAGACTTATGGTTCATTGAGAAACCATTATAATTCATATATTCCAGTATATGACATGTACCGATCTCAACGGGTTTACTATACTGACCAAGTAGTACAAACCTTGACCAGGAACTGTCTGAGAATGACAACGTCATGATACAACTCAATGTCAGTTACAACGTTTTTGCAAATGTACCATGACTAGTCATTCTACGGTCATTACGTCTTTACCATATTAAAAGATACATTATATTATAGAAACTGCATATATATTATTCATAATAATAACGTTTTACAGAAGTATTCATAAAGAAATACAACCGGGAATTGGCGCTCTGAGCACCAACCCCAACAAAAACTCTCATTTGCTCTAGTGCCAATAACGATTGTATCTAATACCCATCGACTCCACGTGTTTATCAAACAACTTCGGAGGTATGGCCTTCGTCAGCGGGTCTGCAACATTATCTTCACTCGGTACCTTACACACAATAATATCCCCTCGTGAAACAATCTCTCGAATGATGTGGTACTTGCGTTCTACATGCTTCGACTTCTGATACGCCCTTGGTTCCTTTGCTTGCGCAATGGGTCTAGTATTATCACAGTATAACGGAATCGCATTCTCGATACTTGGGACAACTCCCAATTCTGTGATAAAGTTCTTTATCCACACAGCCTCTTTTACAGCCTCAGAAGGTGCAATATATTCCACCTCAGTGGTGGAATCTGCTGTTGATCCCTGTTTGGAACTCTTCCAACAAACGGCACCTCCATAAGGGTAAATATGAATCCAGATGTTGACCTTCTATTATCGGGATCCGATTGGAAGTCGGAATCTGTATACCCGTTAACTTACAGTTCGTTTCCTCCATAAATTATTAACTTATGCTTAGTACCTTTAAGATACTTTAGGATATGTTTAATGGCCATCCAATGGTCATTACCTGGATTGCACTGATATCTACTAGTTACGCTAACAGCGAAACTGATATCAGACCTTGTACATAACATGGCATACATTATGCTACCCAAACACAAAGCATAAGGTTGGTTAGACATTCTAACCTTCTCATCTTCTGTTTGTGGACTCATCTTCTTTGAAAGATGAATCTCATGTCTGAACGGTATGTTTGTTGTCTTACAGTTACCAAATTTATACCGCTCCAAGATCTTATCTATGTACGTTGATTGGGATAACCCAATCAGCCTCCTTTGTCTATCTCTATAGAGTTTTATCCCTAAAACATAGGAAGCTTCTCTCAGGTCCTTCATGGAGAAATTCTTACAAAGGTACGCTTTTACGCTTTGTAACATACCTAAATCATTCCCAATGATTAGGATGTCATCAACATATAGGACTAAAAATACAACCATGCTCTACTGGCCTTCTGATACACACAGGATTCTTCAGAATTCTTGAGAAAATAAAACGATCTAACAATCTCGTCGAATCAAAGATTCCAACTTCGTGAAGCTTGTTTAAGTCCATAAATGGACTTGTTAAGCTTATATACCATCCCCGAGTTTTCGTTGGACGTAAAACCTTCCAGCTGCTCCATATAGATTTCTTCATCAAGAAATCCATTTAGAAAGGTCGTTTTGACATCCATTTACCAAATCTCGTAGTCATGATAAGCAGTTATAAAAAGAAAAATCTGAATAGACTTAAGCATTGCTACTGGTGAAAAATTTTCATCATAGTCGACGCCAGGTCGCTGCGTGTAACCTTTTGCTACCAGTCGGGCCTTGTAAGTTTCAACCTTACCATCAGACCTGCACTTCCACTTGTAAACCCATTTACAACCGATAGGAACAATTCCTTCGGGAAGCAGAACCAAGTCTCAAACTTGATTCTCATACATTGAGTCTATCTCAGATTTCATGGCACTTTGCCATTTCATGGAGTCGATGTCCAATATCGATTCTATATAAGTGAAATGATCAGTCTCTTCTACTAGAGAACATCTAGACTATTTTCTTGTATTAAATACAAGTGTTCATGAGGTCTAGATACCCTTTCTGACCTACGGAGTGTGTGTGTTGAAGGTCCTTCATCTACTTGAACTTTAGGTTCCTCCGTTGGTTCGTTATTTTCAGGTTGGACTTCATCAAGTTCAACTTGTCTATGATTACCACTTTCTTATAAAAAGAATTCCACTTCTAGAGATTTTGCGAAACGAGCTACGAATATATTTCGATGCTCGGTATCATAGAACATATATCTCCTCGTATTCGAAGGATATCTGAAAAACCTAAACTTTTACCCTCGAGGCGAAAGCTTATCTTGCTGAGTCACCCTGACATAAGCAGGACAACCACAAACCTTAATGTAACTGAGATTTGGTTTCCTACCGAACCATATCTCATACGGAGTCGTAGGAACAGCTTTTGAAGGAATCTTATTCAAAAGATGTGTAGCTGTTAAAAGAGAGTAGCCCTATAAATAATAGGGCAAATCTGTGAAACTCAACATCGATCGGACCATATCCAATAAAGTCCGATTTCTCCTCACAGACACTCCATTGTGATATGGAGTACCTGGAGGAGTATATTGAGCGAGAATCTCATTCTCCTTCATATAATCCATGAACTCACCACTCATATATTCACCTCCTCGATCGGATCGAAGGCATTTAATATATTGACCAGTTTGTTTTTCTACTTCATTTCGGAACTCTTTGAATTTTTCAAAGGTTTCCAATTTATGTCGCATCAAATACACATAATCTTACCATGACCGATCATCGGTAAAGGTAACGAAGTACGAAAAACCATTGTAAGCAATCTGACTTAGTGGACCACATACATCAGAATGTACGAGTTCCAGTAAGTTAGTGGCGCGGTGTCCAACACCAGAAAATGGGGCTTTTGTCATCTTACCCTAAATACACGATTCACAAGTTGGATAGGATTCAATGGTGAGATCTAGTATCAAAACATTCCTAACCAATTTGGTAAGGCGTTTAACGCTTATATAACCTAGTCGCATGTGCCAAAGTTCAGTATTATTAATTACAGGTAAACTACGTTTATTAACTCCAGTATTTAAAATATCTTTTGAAGTTTGCAATGTATAATGACCATGCTGGTTTGGACAACAAAGATCTAAATATTACTTTTATCATATAAATAAAAAGAACAGTTCTTAATATTAATACGAAAGCCTTCTGTATCCAATATAAAAAGTGATGTAATATTAGCTATGCATCCTGGTACAAAATGACAATCATTTAATAAAAGTGTCACATTCGGTAATGAGATCTCGCATACTCCCACTGTAACTGCATCCAAAGAGTCTCCACTCCCGAATCGCAACTGCATTTCTCCAGGCTTCAGTCTCCTAATTTCCTTCATCACCTGCAACGAATTAAAAAAGTGAATGGGACAAGCAGAATCTAAAATCCAGTTGGATGTAACGGATTCAAAGCCAAAGATAGATCAATAACTGGAAAAATAAATGTATCTGATGTATATGTTCTCTCCCTCCTTAGCTAGCAATGTAGTCAGGACAGTTTCTTTTCCAGTGCTCGACCTTGCTGCAGTGATGGCACTTGTCTTCAGAAGTCCTCTTGGGCTTTGCTATCTTTGCCTGTTGTTGAGGACCGAAACCCTTCTTCTTTTTCCCTTTCTTATTCTTTCCCTTTGATCCAATCTGGGAAGAAGCAGAAAGTGAAGTAGGTCTCGGAGGACGAGTGGGTACTCCCTTCTTGAGGTCCTCTTCCACCGTGAGCAACATCCTATGTAGCTCTTGGTAGGTACAGATAATCTCGTTCATGTTGAAATAAATCATAAACTGGCGATAAGAAGCTAGGAGCGAACCAAGAATGACACTCTTACCGAGAATGTCATTGAGAATGAGATTATGTTGCCTCAGTTGATCGATCAAATCTATCATCTAAAGAACATGTAGGCTAACAACTTGCCCCTCATCTAACCGCGCATGAAATAATTTGATTGCGACCTTATGAACAATAACTTGTTCTTGGTTCTCAAACGATTGTCTTAATCGTGTCATCATAGTATAAGCATCTGACAGGCCATAATACTGTTTCTTGAGTCCCGGTGAAAGTGAATTTAAGACATATGATTTAACTCTTAAATCATCGTCCTTCAATGTTTGGAAGACTTCGCGTTCTTCTGGTGTAGCGTCTTCTGCCACAGCTAGGGGCAGTGGACCCTCAAGAACATATCCTAAATTCTCGGAGTCGAGGACAATCCTCAAATCCAATTCCCAATCACCGAAGTTATCAGCGCCTTTGAGTTTGTTCGCATCAAGCATACGCGCAAAATGATTAGTGGATGGTGCCGCCATCGCAAATCTATCATATAGATCTCGAAAAATGATTAGCAGAAATTTAAGCAGTTTCATATAATATCATAAGCATAAACTAGATAATGGATTTTTAATCTAAAAATATCTCTCCCACTAAATCATGCAATACTGTAATCCCCAAACATAATACAAAGATTTAATAATTAAATTAAATACAAATAGTGAAAGGTGGATCCCGTAAATATATTTCAGCTCAAAGTAGAGACACGGTCTCGTCTACGTATATTCATTAGGTAGACAAATCATTTGTCAATCACTCGCTAGTGACTCTTGGGTTTCCCATCCTGGTCGTTTCTCGTTGTCGCTGCTTAGGCAGGCTCACAAGGAGACATACCGAGGTAAACTTGTCAATGATAAACTCAAGTTACTTGCGTAACCCTGACAGCTAGGGCACGTTCAGGATTCCGCTATCGCTTGAATTTATCTAGTATCTAATATACATCCTGTATAAATAAATCTCTATCGGCTACACCCTCACAGCAGAGGCACGGTCTCGGATGTAGTCACGGAGAAATATTTATAAACCGTATTGACAAGATGGACCATATAACATGCATCAAATACATAATTATTTTTAAACCTTATTAATTAGGGATTTTCCGCTAAGTGTCATACACCCTAATTCTAATCAAATTAGATCAAAACATGCATGCTTAAAGTTAAAAAAAAAACATGATTAAACATTGAATTAAAGGACTAATCATATTAGGGGGCCTAGAATCAGACTCGCTTTGATACCATTTTGTAAGGGTTTTATTGTGGATATCCGTTAACGCAGCGGAAACAGTGGAAAATCAAATTCTCCGATTTCAAAATATTTTCTCAGATTAATGAAATAAACATTTATTTCATTATCCAATAATCAAATTATGAAATAAATACTATAAATCAAATTTATGTGAATTTACCGAATTGCCCTTAAACAAAGTATTTTATTCATTTTAATCTGAAAGTATTCAAAATAATTTTGAATGATTCTAAATCATTTCTAATATGAATTTAACATATCTCAAATGTCAAAATACAATAGGCAGCAAAAATCCCAAAATTACTCACCAAGGTCGTGAGCCTCATTGAAGGGGATTAAGTGCATTTTGCACTTCCATTGTTCAAAACACATGCTAATGAAATCCAATCAACATAAGATTTAATATGAATTATATAAACATCCAAATACACCATATAAATGAAAAGCCCCAAATTTGGAAGTGGTCTCAAAACCTAATTTTTCAATTTCTTCAAATTGGACAAATTAGACCAAATTAACAAAATTCAATACTTCAATCATGTTTCTTCAATACCAATCAAGCCTCACCACAATGAAACAACTATATAATAACTCTAGGTCATTTAAGAGTAGGTCAATAACTCTAGAAAGGAAATAAGGTTCTAAAACCATGAAAAGAATGCTAGTTAATATCTTATAAGTATTCTATCAACTTCATACATGCTCAACCCTTTATCAAACTTTCATCCACAAAAAATACAAAGAATAAAGAATGGAAAAACTCAAGAAATTCACAAGGTGAAGCCCACAACAAGAGGAACATTTTTTTCTCTAATGTAAGGTTGAAATACTTACTAAATTCCAAGCTTTTCTTGGTTTTGCCTTTCTTTCTCTCAAGCTTCCTTTTCTTTCTTCAATGGAGTTTTTATTAAAGTGTTGATGGTTATCTAACTCTAAAATAAAAGAAACAATATATACTCTTTCATTTGGCCTTGGCCGAATTTGTATACAAAAATATCAAGATATTTTTCTTTTTGTTTCAATTAATTTTAACTTTACAACTTGCTAACTTTAATCATGAAACCATTAAATGATTAAAGTTAGTCAACAATTGCAACTCAAGCCATTATTACAAATATCATAACCAAAAAATATCTTTACTTTAATTAATTAAATCATTTAACAATTATTAATTAATTAAATAAATAAATATTATTATATGTATTATATTTACATTAAATATTAAATATATATATATATGATATTAGTCAAATATCTCAATTTGACAATTAATTAATGTGTATTTAAATTAATCTAACATTAAATGTAAATACATAAAAATTAAGGAAATGATTATCGGGTCCATACATATGTATTTTGCGTTTAACCTTTAAACGACTTTATAAATAATCAATATTATTTATTAACATTGCCCTAGGGCTCTACGAGTATGTTTCATTAGTGAGACTCTCTAGATTCAGACATATCCGTGACGAAATCCAATTTCGTATCTATAATTTATCGACCCGTAAATTATGACAATCACGGATAAACTTGCTGAATCAAACAGGTCGAGGTCATGGAAAATATATAATTCCTCCGTCACAGGTATCCGGATAAATCCCATAGATATAGATGTAAACGTTAAATCTCTATAGGGATTATCCAGTCGACTATTCTATTAGCAATCTCAAAATGAACATTTAAAACTATCTTCTAAATTGTACCACGGGCCCACGGTTTTTATCTGATTGCTAATCATGTGGACTACTTATGATCTGATACACAGAGCTGACGGATCCTATCTTAATACACACAAGAAACCCTGAGGATCTATCTACACCCAACGAACAGACGGAAGTCTGATCTTAATAGATCGGTGACGTAACTTCCATTTAAGTGTAGAAGATGTCTCATGTGCACACATTGGCATCTCAAGTCTAAGAATCACAAGTGCTACTCAACCCGATAAGATTCTTATTGACGTTGGTGTATCATCCATTAAGAATCTTTGGTGAGTCGTTCAGTGTTTATTCCCTATAAACACCTACATGTCTATACTAGTCTCCAAGACTTATGGTTCATTGAGAAACCATTGGAATCATATATTCCTGTATACAACATGTACCGGTCTCAACGGGTTTACTATACTGACCAAGTAGTGTAAACCTTGACCAGGAACTGTCTAAGAATGACAACGTCATGATAAAACTCAATGTCAGTTGCGACGCTTTAGCAATAGTACCATGACTAGTCATTCTAAGGTCATTACGTCTTTACCATATTAAAAGATACATTATATTATAGAAACTGCATATATATTATTCTTAATAATAATGTTTTGCAGAAGTATTCATAAGGAAATACAACCGGGAATTAGCGCTCTGAGCACCAACCCAACAAAGTAGCCTTTAGCCTTTAGGCATTTTCTGGTTTGCTAGTTTGCTTTTTTACTCACTCGCTCTTTCGCTGTTTTGAGTTGTTGGTTTTCTCGATGATTAGGCTGCCCTTTTGGCCGTTGTTTTCATTATTTTTTGCTACTGTTTTCACTTGTTTAAGGGCTGCTGCTTGGGTGATTTTAAAGGCTGTTTTGGTTATGTTTTCTGAAATGTTTTGCTTCGCGTTTTGGGGTGTTTTTTTTTTTTTTTGGTTTCGGTCAGGGGCTTGCTTTGTGTGTTTGAGGACTGGTTTTGTTGTTTAATTTTCGGTCAGGGCAGTGTGTTACGATAGTGGAGATGGGCTATTGTTTGCTTGGTGTGGCCTGTGAGTTGGCCGAGAGGTGAAGCTATGTGTCAGCTTGTGTGTGTGTGTCAAGGTATCGGTGGAGGGCTGGCTCGTGTGTTTCAAAAAGTCGGTTCGGTGAGTGGGCGGCAGTGTTTCAAAGAGTGTCCTTTATTTCTTTTTGGAGTGTTTTTTTTAACGCGTGTGTGCGTGCATAGGCAGGTGTCAGTGTGTGTTTTTGTGGTGTAAAGTGTCAAGTGAATATGTGTGTGTGCGTGGCTTGTTTAGGGTTAAGATAGGCGAGATGGAAAGGCCAGAGAGAGGGGAGTGGAGAGAGAGGCTGTTTAGGGAGAGGGGGGTCGTGAGAGCTTGTGTTTGTTTTTTTTTTTCTCTTTTGTATGGCGTAAATGTGAGGAAATAATTTAAAAGAAGGGAGAGCTTTTAAGTTTATTTTTGTGTTTGTTGTTTTTTATAGAGAGAGAAGGAGTTTGAGGGTAGAGAATTCGTGAATGGCTGTCGAGAGTTTGATAGGAAGAAGAGAGAATGCATCATTATTTATTATGAAGTTGTTGTGAGTGGTAAGAGGATTAGAAAGAAGAACTTAGGGTTGGTTTTGTGTTCTTTATATAATTGTGTGCTAGGGTTAGGGTTGTGCATGCGTTTTCAAAATAAGTAAATAAATCAATCAATAAATATGTATTTAATTAATTTATTTAGGGAAAGAATATTGTGTATTTTTTGTGGGGATTAGATTCGAGATATTTTTCATTTGGAAAAGGATTTGGGAGGGATTTTGGCATGTGTTAAATGTGATTTGAATATTTTGGATTGGGCTTGGGCGAATTAGGCTTTTTATGGGGCGAGGGTTTTGGACCGAGGCTAAACAAAGGAATTAAATTTGTTCAAGGTATTTATTTTTGAATTTTCCTTCCGACATCTGTTTCTCGCGGCTTCCGTAAATTATCAGGTAGTGCCTCCATACGAGACTCATCATTGGGCTTTATGTAAAAATACACTGTATACAGTCGCCCCCACTTTGATGGGACTTGTGCAGTGTGTGATAGTAACAATCCTATCGAAGTCATGCATGCATTTTTTCTTACTTGATCCGCCAGCTGTCACCGAACTTACCTGGTGCTTTGAGAGATGCTTTAAACTGAGTTGATGTAAGATGATGGTTCGTTTCAGACCGTTATCGATGTGAGATGATGGTTCATTTCTGAACCGTTACTGTTGTGAGACGGTGGTCCATTTCTGAACTGTTACGGATGAGGGATGGTTCATTTCTGAACCGTTAGTGATGAGAGCTGGTTCATTTCCGAACCGTTACTGATGAGGGATGGTTCATTTCCGAACCGTTACTTATAAAAGATGGTTCATTTCTGAACTGTTACTGATGAGAGATGGTCCATTTCCGAATCATTACTTGTTGAGAGATGGTCTATTTCCAAACAATTACTGATGAGAGATGGTCCATTTCTGAGTCGTTACTTGTTGAGAGATAGTTCATTTCCGAACCATTACTGATGAGAGATGGTTCATTTCCGAACCGTTACTGATGAGAGATGGTTCATTTCTGAACCGTTACTTATGAGGGATGGTCCAATTTCGAACCGTTACTGATGAGAGATGGTTCATTTCCGAACCGTTACTGATGAAGGATGGTCCATTTCTGAATCGTTACTTGTTGAGAGATGGTTCATTTCCGAACCATTACTGATTTGTGATAGTTCATTTTTGATCCGTTTTTAAGTTGAGATGGTTTATTTTTGAACCGTTCCTGGGTTGTGATGGTTCATTTTTGAACCATTCCTGAGTCTCTCGTTTTTTCCGCTTTTTCCTTTTTTCTTCAACCTGCGAACACAAAATAAAAATTGCATGTATATAATGTGATTACATGTATGCGTGGATGAATTCCCTATTCCGATGGGTTAGGCTTTCCTTGTGCTTCTTTGGCGCCCTTCGCCCATTAATGCCATACAATTTCCTTCTGTCAATTCTATTCCGCTACTTACTTACAATTAAAATTCCCTTAGGATTTTTGGATGTACCAAGATTAAATGCCTTTATCTTTGTCGAATTAATGTCAAACACGCTCATGTCATGCATATTATGACGCAAACCGAAAAGATTCGAACAAGTAAGCAAAAAAAAAAATTATGACTAATAAATGCGGGATTACAAAAATAAATGTCTTTCTCATCTGCAGCCTTGTCTTCTTGGTTTCTCTGAGCATCAGATTCTCCGACTATAGTAGTTCTTCTTCTTATTTATTCTTCTCTTTGTCCCTGCTCGAGAAGTTTTCCCAGGGATCTATATCCCTTCCCCGTTTCATTTTCACTAATGTCGTTCCATATCTCCATGCAAAAGGCTTGGTGGTTGAGGGTTCGGAGGACAAGGCTTTCGGGTAGGCCGGAGTTAATCATGTAGGAGGGTGGTGGAACAGAGTGGTAGTTGGGTAGATGGTTTCTGTGGTGTATTGGGTAGTTCTTTTTCTGGGTCGGGTATTTTATGAGAGTCAATGAGGTTTTGGATTTCATGCCTAAGGCGCGTGCAGTTGTCAGTTTCGTGGCCTTTTATCTGATGGAAGTGACAATATAGGCTTAGGTCGAGGTTGGGTGGTACAGGATTTGGAAGTGGTTTAGGCTCTAAGGGTTCTATGAGTCTTTGCATCTTCAACTTTTCAAACACCTTTGACAAAGGTATACCAAGATTGGAGAATCGCCTATTTTTTATGGTAGTGACCTCAGTAGTAGCGGGCATGGTCCCTAAAGGCCCCCCAATGGCCTTCTATTCTGACTGTGAAACTTTCGATTCTCGATTTCTCCTTCCTCGATATCCATGACAGTTTCTCTAAGCTGTCGAAAGTCGCTAATCATGGAGGTCATTCTCCTCAACTTGTTATAAATAGAGGGATTGGCCCTTAATGATCATTTTGATCTGGTCCTTCTCTGAGGGCCGAGTATGTATTTTCAAGAGCTGACTTCTCCAGCGATCTATATAATCCTTGAAGCTCTCCTCCGGCTTCTGTTCGGTGTTCTCCAAGTCACGGAGCAATAAGTCAATCTCCAAATCTATGACATACTGATTGAGAAAGACCTCTGTTAATGTCATCTAGTCATCCTTGACCTTTCTCTCAATGACATGATACCATACCACGGGCGCACCCTCTAGTGACATCCCGAACATCTTCAGATTCTGACGCTTCGACAGACCCACTAAACTCATCAAGGAAACATACTGTCGGAGATGGACCCTCGGATCCTCATTCCCGTTGAACTGGCTATGTCAGGCATCTAGAACTGCGAAGGCAGCTGCTCTTTGAAAGTCATCGCATCATAGTGTTGGATAATATGACCCATAGCGTCACTATTTACACAGATCATTGTGTTGTTGTAGCAAATTAACTATGTAATAAGGATATTGCACTCTCATCATTTGTGATAGATCACCATAGATATATAAATGAAGAGAGGTCCCTATGATTAGTTCCTGGATTGAGATGATATGAGACAGTATCAGTCCACGAATGATTAATCATTAAATATCCCTAGCCGTAGTATTATCGAGACTGGACATCGATAATGCAGAATAGGCTAGTATTGCACTTGTGTGCGTTGTGAGGGCACAACGACATAGTTCTCATATATATAAGTGTTGGAGACTTATGCAAGTGCGATAGGAGGTCGTGTTTCACCGATGGTACGGGAAACAGCTTCGCTCTGGATAGACCCCTCGGAATCCCATTGGTATTATGACTAGGTGTCTATGGGAGGCCGAAATCAAGGTAGGTGTGTATAGTCTTAACCTGAGACTTGCATCGCTAATACTTACGATAATCGATAAACTTTGGTTTTGGTGGTTGGGGGCTTTGACCGGTTCTGTGTGTCACCACTTCTGGGTTTATCAGAGAGTCGTAGAGTATTGGGTGTGTGTTCGAGACGGAAGTGTCACTTCAGTCATAATGGAGATGATGTCACGCAGGATACGGTATTAGTGCTCTTAAGTGATGCGCATCCAATCGTGATATTATGACCAGGTCATGAATATCCGATTATAGAGACTAGTTACCAGACATCCGATATGTGTTTCGGACTGGGTAGACACTTATCCAGCCCCAGCCCTAGCACGTGACTATCCGATACTAGGCCGATACGCACAATACAATT
This sequence comes from Zanthoxylum bungeanum, assembly GCA_019454045.1. NCBI lineage: Eukaryota > Viridiplantae > Streptophyta > Magnoliopsida > Sapindales > Rutaceae > Zanthoxylum > Zanthoxylum bungeanum. Next base: position 108,289 of record SKCR01015500.1, read on the forward strand.
GTATACTACGCTTGATATAGATCTAAATATCCTTAAATAGATATGTCCGGAGAATTGGGATGACTTGGTGCTTTGCTAGTAGTCGACCTTGTCTCGTAAATCGGTAGAACGTAGTACTTGGTACGTACATGATTCGGGTACACCGACGACCGTATTTACTGCCAACGTATCCGGGGATCTCATGGGTCGCTTCCCGATAAATCCCGATGACGCATAACTCGCACTCATTAATAATCTTGGATTATATAAGAAAGAGAAAATTAATCTAGGATTAATTACGGAGATATTTAATCTAGGATAAAATATCGTGTAGAGAGAGATAACGATTAATTTGGAATTAATCGGTAAATTATATATTCGATATATTAAATGAATTAGATTTCGACGCGGAATTAAAATTAGATTTTAATTCGGGCGAACGAATTAATTTAGAATTAATTCGTTAGCGACGTGAATTAGTGAATTCGCTAGGCGTAATCACTTAATTGCGACGCGACGGAAATATCGTTAATTTAGAATTAGCGAACCCGAGCCCGAGTGTGATTGCGAGCGCATTCGTATTTCAAATTCGAGTGCGGCAACGCAAGTCACATCAAGCGTCAAATCAATCATCACATCAAGCGTCAAATCAAATGTCACTTTGAGTGATGTGATTGATTGATGTGATTGATTGATTGATTGAATAGACATGACACATGACATAAAGTAGATTTGACTTGAATGACATGTGAATAGTTGATGTGTGTAGGTGGAATAGTGTTTGGAGGGAAATATTTATTTTTTGATTTTAATTAATCAAATGGTAAATGTTTTTAATATATATTTTAATGGGAAAATATATAAAGCTTTTTGGAAAAGCTTTACCATTCTATTATCACTTTCACCTCTCCTTCTCTCTCACTCATCTCACGCCCATTTGGGCCATTTCTTCTTCTGCAACAGCTCAAAATCGTGAGCTTTAGGGAAGCAAATGAGTGATTTTCATTTGATGAAATCAAGTGCTAGCACACTTGCGACACTTGCGAATGTGTTAGGGAGGTTCACCCATGAGCCGGGATCCGTTAGATGAGGCTT